>CAHIKZ030000061.1:1197500-1212500 GCA_903632075.3 Acanthosepion pharaonis | reverse complement strand
GTCTTCATATCCTCACCAATTATTAGTTAAACAAAATAATTTGCTAACGAATGCACAAACCCTACACAGCAACAATGACTTTGAGTGTGATAATGAAGAAATTAATTATGGGATTAACCTGTTTTTGTTTTTGTGAAGGCACAGTTAATTAAATAAAAGGACAATAAAATTTTCCCATTACTCTGACATATGACATACACTTTCTCTTTTGAGTGAATTCCATTTTCTGCTTTATTTCTTCTCACACCCAATTTTAGATTTGTGTTATAGATAATTTTGTAACCTGAAAAGATTTAAAAATAGTGATAAGTTACAAAAGTAAAACTATGTAAAATCAAGTTGATATCAATTTTAATTCAAAGAGACATGGCCAAGTGGATAGAAATGTTGGTTGGATCCAGTGACTGAACCCAAAGAGTTGTGAGTTCAATATCTGGCTACTGCAGTAGTGGTGAACAAAAACTTGGAGTGTTGATTGAGTTAAATGGAGATATCCGGAAGAGGCATGGCACGTGGAACTAGAACAAAAGTTCAAAATTCCAATCACCTGAAGAAGGCCGGAGTGTACAACGGCCGAAACGTCGTGAATATGACAACAAAGACGAGGACAACAGTCTGAACAATGAAAATAGTGTAATCAGTTTCAATTATTTCTTTTTAAATTAATTTGCAGTGAGAAGAGTTAATCCGAAACAGGCTATTTTTTAAAAAAATTAACCCAAATTCTTTAGCTGGTGTTTTGTACTCAACGTGTTGTTTTAGTTTTTTTGTTATTGTTTTTAAATGTTTACTTTACTTTTTTAATGTTTAAATAAAATTTCTTCTGTCATACATATTATTAAGCTGCTCTTATTACTCATAATTGCGACAATAAGCATAAATTACATGACTAACAATTGTGTAACTGTAAAAAGTGTAAAAGTCATTTAAACGTCAGTGCTTCCCAAAAAAAACACTGACAAGATAGGAGTAAGTAAAAGTCGTTTGGCTTAAAAAATCAAACGTGAAAAATTTTAACGATACCTTCGTAAATTACGGATGTTCAAAAGGGTCAACAGCAATAGGATATTCATTAATAGATTCTCGTAAAACATTTGTTATTGAAAGGAATCATTGGCTTAGTAGTGGATTTTAAATAAATCAAAATTGATTTGCCTATTGAACAAAAAAGAAGAATCAAAAAACGAACATCAAATTATAGCACTTTATTGGGTATGATTTGTTCTTAATGCCCTTTCATAGACTCGAAACAAAAGGGAAAAAAAAACAACTACACCCCACCACGAAAACGCTATTTGTCCGACTCTACAAACTGTTTTTGTTCTCATATGCTATTTGTCCGATTTTTCCACTATATGAAATTTATCAGCTGATCTGGGTCCAAGTAAGTAATCTTCCCTTTTTCTTTCCATACCTCATAAACCTTCTTTGGAATTTTTAACAGCGCTAGTCTAACAAAAAAAACAAAAAACAAAAAAAAGAAAAAAAAAAGAAAAGCATTTAATGATAAAAAAAAATCTTACTTTTTATTTTCAGGATAAAAATAAGTTTTGATAATTTAAAAAAAATACATGCAAAAATCTTATAACGGATTTTACAAGCACTGGTTGACTATTTGGGCGCAGTGATAATTTATTCATATAGTAACGACTGACCTCTGACCTGGTATTCTTTAAATGCATTTAACCAGTGAAGGTGAAGCAATAAACAAATTACAATAAAACCCGTAGCTTGCATTGGGTTGTGACATTCGGGTTTTTAATTAATTAATATTTTATTTAATTTTTCTATATTTCATATTTGTTTTTAAACAACAGCTTAAAAAGGAATAATGCAATCAACTCAAGTTGTTCATATCGCAATATGAATCACGAAAAATAATGATTTTTTTAAAGAATACTTTTTTTTTATTGTCCCTCTTTTAATAAATAACATTGAATTGCGTGTGCTATTGACACGACATAAATTAAACAGCTGATAGTTTCGATGCAGTCGGGCAAATAGCCAGGCGGTGGAACGCTTCTCAGACCCGACCGTTGTCGTTATCAACCATGCAACTTTACTTATCTTACTCGGTTGTTTTCTTCAATCAAAGACATTTTTATTTTGCCATCTAAAAGCCAAACCAGGAATTTAAATACCGATTCGTCGATTCATCCTCCTAAAATGGTCAGTGTCATTTCTTTTTCGATTTTTTTTAATAATTTATTTTTACCGACGATCGTTTTCATTTGTCGTCTTTTGTTGTTTGTTATCGTCTAGCACGTTTATGCATAATAACTGTGTGTAAATGATTATTATTTTCTCTTTTTTTTATTTAAGGGAGCTTTTGTGTTTTGAAAAATTAATTCTTTTCTCTTTTAATATTGTTAATAATAATAATAAATTCTTTTTTTTAAGTCTTGATAGCAGCTTTTAAATATCAGAAAGCTTATTCACGAGTTAAAAAAACAAAACAAAACAAACTACGATTCTTCCAGCTGTCAAAAGTTTTAAATAAGACATATCAACAGTATGAGACGACGAAATAAAAAAATCTTACGAACAAACAAATTTGTTTGCCTATAAGATTTTTTTGTTTCTTCAAACTAAGACGAAAACAAACAAACAAAAAACTAAGACGTTTTTTGTCTTCAGTTCTTTTTTAGCTTAAAACCAAATACGAATAGATTTCCCTTTTTTTTTCTTAATATTTTTCATAATTTGTGGATTTTAATTTTAAATAATGAATTTCATTTCTTTATCTTTCTGACTTTCTTTTTAGAAGCTTTTGACAGCAGAAAAATACATTTACAAAAAGCTTTTTAAAACCATTGCTAGTGTTTGTAAATTAAATTTTGTAATTGCGATAGTCCAACTGTTGTAATTTTATAAATTAATTTTATGACGTTCTGTTAAACTTTTTAAAAAAAAAAACAGGTTTTAAAAATAAGTTCCTTTTCATTTTATAAATTTAATTTATCTTGTGTTTTACTTTTTTATATTACGAATGAAACGTTTTATAATAAAATTTATTTATTTTTGTTTTCGATGGCTCTATTTTTTTTAATTTAATGTAGTAAAATTCAATGTATATTTTTCTTTGTATTATGAAATGAAAAAAAAAATGAATAACTATGTGAACAATTTTATTTTTACACTAACATTTTTTGGTTGTAGAACAGTACACTCGTAAAAAAAAACAACTTTTTAAACGAAATTTTATTTTTGAAATGAATTGAATCTTCGTTAATTATTTATTGAATAGAAAAGTAATATATACTTTAATTTTTACTTATTTCATCATGAAGTCTTTTATACATTTTTACTTAGTTTTTTACTTTTAGTTTTACTTAGGGTTGTCCCTGGTAACGCTAAAAAAGTGGTATACCCTGGAGAAAAAAAGCCCCCAAATTTACTTGACACCTTTTGCTTTAACTTTTTTTAGTCATTTTTTAAACACCAAACACTAAGACAAACTTATTTAGATTTTTTTTTTAAAGACTCTCTAGCCTCAAAAAGAAAAGATTTCAAAACGTCTCCCAAATAAGTAAAAGATAAAGCGAATTAAAAAAAAATGTTTGGAGAAACCGAAAGACTAAAAAAATATTCTAAAATTTAAGTAAAGATGAAAGTTATTTTGTTAAAAAATGTAAATTTGTTACAAATAAATTGATAGGAAGAGAGAAAGAAAAAGCAAAACAAAAACTGAATTGTCAGAATGAAAATAATCGATTCTCATTCCTAAATAAATAAATAATAAACAAAATCGCATGACAAACATTTACGAAATTTTAAAAAAATAATTTCCACATTATTTTAATGTGACAAATAACGCATTATTATTTACAACAAGCATCAAACATTTTAAATACCATTTTATTTTACTTGTTTAGAAACAATTCAGTATTTTTTATACAATTGTAAAGGAAATTGTAAAAGTAAAAAAAAAAGTCTACTTGTGACGCGTTTCGTCCTTCAGGACCTGATCAGACTAAAAATTTGTTTAGTACGACTACACATGCACACGAACGAAGGGTGCTGAGAATTTTAGAATTTTTTTCTTTTTTTTTCTTATTATCTAGCCGAATTCATTTAAGAGTCTTTTTCTCTTTATTTTCATCCCTTTTAGTTTTATTCTACACTATGACATTAGAAGATTTTCTAGGAATGGTGAAATGAAAATCAAATCCTAGGGCACAAATTTACTATAGATAACCTTGTGATCAAAGCACTTTCTAAACATTATCGGCGTAGTAAATTGTTCTCTCCATTGATCAGAGTAGCATTTTTTTATGTCTTGTTATGGTGGGCAACCAATGCATTTGACGTATTATTTTGTAAAATGCTCCTTATGTGTTCATATAATCTTTTTATTTAGATTTTAGCTCTTCAATGAACAATTCTGAGCGATTATCCATTACACCAACCATGCATCCAAGCTTACAGCACCTGATATTTCTAGGTGGCCACTCTTCTAAGTTCTGACCAGGCTCGATGTTGCTTAACTTCAGTGATTATATGGGAACCAATGTTTCAATGTGATGTGGCCATAAGTAGTATCAGTTAATCAGTTGAGCTCTGGGGTTTAAACCTAATATATAGGATAATTTTTTTTTTTTGTTTTCTTTTCAAAAAAAGACATCTGAAGTGATATTTCATGCTGATATGAAAGATTGGTTTCAGCATTGTCAATTTGTACAGATATGTATCATGACTTTTCTTTTCATCAATGGACCTTGTCCTCAAAAAAACAAATGTAAGAACTTCATAAGGTGTTTCAATAGCAGTTTTGGAAATGCTTGCCAATGCTGAAAGGAAGCATAAGATTTGAATAAGAAGAGAAACTGTGTGAGCCAAAGAAATTAAAAGTATAGCAAAATGACTTCAGTAAAAGCAGAAGGGGGTCAGGGTTCAGGAAATGACATTGAATGACTTTATAGAATAAGTGCTGTTCACTTTTCTGGAAACAAGCCAGTTGGCCATGTTCCCATTAGTAAGATGAAAGCTCTGCTTCTAATTGCCATAAGCTGATGAAATGATAGAAATACAGGTGACTGAAAAAGAAAATTGAAAGTTTACAAAATTAAGGGGACTAATAAACTCTGTGTTTGTGGTGCTGTAACAGTTGTCTGTTTAGAAAATGGAATTGGTAACACAAGTTCAAATTGCAGCAAATAATGCTTGTTTATTTAGCAGTGAATGCCCTGGGGAAAATACGAGTCCACATTCCTGTGCTTTGTTCCAACACTAGATATCATGACAGAAAAAATATGTTCTAACATGGTATTTACATGATTGATATGGAAAAGAATGGGTAACCTATCCAAGCAGTAGTAACAAAAGGAAAAAAAGTGTTATATCCATTATCAATCTTGACAGGCCAGTCATAGTTGAGTCAGTACTTCATGACCGGCTGTTCGGTTGAACTTTCTGCCTTCAGGCGGGGAGGAACTCGAAGGAGGCTACGCCGAAGGGCGGATTCTCTTTCGGGGAGGTAAACCGACCCTGAACACGTTTATATGGGTTCAATGGGCATATTTTTGGCTGAGCCCACGGGCTCAGAGAGCCCATGTTAAAAAGGCCTTGTGCCACATGACACCCTCGTGGGTGGGGGGGGGTGACTGAATATTGTCATATATATGTTAAAATTTGCTATATTTATAAGAGAAGATTGCCCAGTATTGGACTTAGTCTTTATAGATATAGACAGTGTCTATCTATCTCTCTATCTATCTCTCTCTCCCTATCTATCTATCTATTATTACACAACAAAATCCCAAACTACCTCATATGGGTTGGGGGATAGATTTATTTCAACCAACGAAAAACACATCAGTCTTTTTCAACCCTGCTGTATAGACTGAGTTCATAGCAGAATTAGAAATTTAACTTTTACAGCTGTTGAAAAATTGATACAGAATTTATCCATTTCGATGTTTCAGTCAGCTGAAATGCCTGAAATGGTGGTTAAGGAGGGTGGAAGGTAATAGTCTTAAAGGGCAGAGGTTTTATAAAATTAAACCCGGATATTAACCTTATGACATTAAATTGGGGTTATATGAAGAATGAGGTGTTAATTTGAAAGTAAAAGAGGGCCAAAAAGGGAGTTTTATAAAGAAAATTTTATATATATATAATAAAATAGATCTATCTCCCCCATGTGAGGTAATTTTGGATTTTGTTGTGTAATATTATTTATATACTTTGTTATAATAAATACATTAAGCTCCTTTTGTGGATCAGTTTTAATATTTTATATTACTAGGATCCACTTGGATTACATATCACAACAGATTTATTACCTGTACTATATACACACACACACACACACACACACACACACACACACACACACACACACATATACATATATATATATATATATATATATATATATACACACATACTTATGTGCTAATATCCTTCAGAAAGGTATGTCCATCTCTTCTCTCCCCACCCCTCAGCTATGTCTAAGTAGCAAGACAGACTGGGTCCTATAGACTTGGGTGGCAAATGCCCTTCTTTGAGAAGGGCAACTCTGAATTCAAAACCTGACCTGCAGAGGGTCATTTGGGGACCTTGTGGTATACTATGCATCAGTTTTCTGCATTTGGCTCTTCCAAAAAGTGTGCTTGGTTTTGCATACACCTCCACCACTAAATAATCAAATGATATGTGCATGTAGTCTGGCTTTTGGTTCTAACAAACGAGTTTCTTAACCTTCAAATGTTGAAAATGGTGGGAGAGTCTAGTATGATATATATGTATACCTATCATTTAAATACTTTTAATAGAATTTTTTAATATGTATGAAAAAATAGCATTTTTATTTAGTTACCCACTAACAACCTGTTTCATATTGTGCAATTTTCAAAAGGTGTTTTGACAGATTGAAATAATTTAGTTTCTTTGGTTTATAGATTTTTTTTCAGTTTTTTTGTCCATATATAAAAACAAGCAAAAATTGCAATCTTTTTTTATTACATACCATTCTACTAATGGTGTTTTTCCCTTTGATTTTAGTTCAGTGGTATAATAGTATATATAGTGAATAGGTGAATGTTTTGGAATCATATCAGTTCTGCTTTCCTAATAAAAGAACTAATAAAAGTGTTAAGTTATTTATTTATTTATTTTAATTAATCATTTTGCATCTAAAGTAGTGCTGAAAAACTTTTCAGCCCAGCACACTTCCCAAAATCAGTATTTCAATGACAGAACATCAGAATATTGATTATTTTTTTAATTTAATTTGTAGGAAAAAATTCATGGCTTGATCAGCCATGAATTTTTTCAGCACCCCATTGTATATAATAAACAATGGTTTTGTACTATTAACAATGTGAAAGATTTTAAGATATCTGTTATATATGAAGTTCTGGTAAAAGCTTTCATTTTTTTTTTTTTTTCTATCACAACACAAGAAATCAGTTGGGTTGGTTAATTTAACAACACATTAACTTTTGTTGGGTTATTAAATGTCAATTATAAGTCTTATAAGGACAAAAGTTGCAATGAATTAGTAGTCAGGTAGACCTGGATCCAGTTCAGACTAGAATCAAAAAGATAGACACAGGTCCTGTTTAGACTAGCGTATACAAGTATCCACTTGGAAGATGGCCTCATTTGGTGAGGTCTTACCCCTTTGTGGCAGATAGATATAGTCAGCACATTCTTAGCCTCTGCTGATAGGGCATGTGTTTAAATAAAGAAAGTATTGGCTGTGAGAATTGAAATTTTCTGCTTCACTTTGTCAGCATGATAACAATTAAGTTGTAACTTGTTCTCAGCTAAGAAACAAACAGAATTGTTCTTATGACCTGCCATCCCTTTTCAGTGGATATTAATCCCATGGGCACATAGCTGAGTAGTTAGAATGTTCACTTTCCCACCGTTAGACTCATGGTCGAATTGTCAGGGACATGACATCTTGATGTTATTGACCTGATGGTGGGCTTTGTGGCACCATTGGAAAGTGCCTGTGTTGACCAAAGCCTTGTGAGTGAAATTGGGTAGACAGAACTGTTTGAAAGCTGTCGGTGGTTATGCTAGCACAAAGTCATGTGTCATTGTGACCAAATGTTAGTGTACTGGCTTTGTTCAAACTGTTGATCATGCCAGATTATGTGTTCTCTCCCAGCTTATTTGTAGTATAAACCACAAGTGGGTTCTGTGGATGATGAACAAACAGAAATGTGCCTGAGCATGTGTCTGCAACAAGGATTAGCTAACAATGCTATCAGAGAGGTGTGCTTGAAAATGAATAGCTGGGCATTATTAATCCTAAATTGAGTATTATACAATCAAAGTTGCAGATTAAAATCCAACTAATTACTACATGCTAGACTGTGGACTTATTAATCCACACACACACACACATGTTTATATTATATATATATATATATATATATATATATATATAAAAACATCATTTGTTTGTCAATAAAATTCTCACTTTTTATTTTTATATTTATTTTTTGTATTTTTTACTTGTTTAATTCCTTTTCTTTTAGTCATTTGTACTTTTCATTTTATTCATTAATTTATTTAGTACCTTATTTTATTAGTTTCATTTATTAACTACTTTATTGATACTGTTAAAAATGATTACATATTTTGTTAAGTCCTTCCCATTATTAGGTTTTTAGCATGTAAGGTTTTAAATAAGTCAATTGCTCGTACAAAGGCAATAAGAACAATTTACAACCAACGTACACATAGTGTGTTGAATAATAAGATAGTAGTTTATTAATATTGGATTATGTTTTTTATATTATTTAATAGTTTATTAGCATTAGTTGATTTTAATTCTTAGTATTACTTTTTAGTTTATTTATATTGTTTTATTTAGTATACTAGTCAAATGTTCATCTTACAGATAGAGAAAAGTAAGTTGTAATAAAAATTCACTTCCCTCTATAAAATTTCTGCATAAATATTTTCAGCCAGAGATCTATTTTTTAAAGTTCCTTTTGTTATTATGCTAAGTCCATTTGAATTTCCTACTCTAGATATCTAAAAGGCACAGTGGATTAATGGATAATCGTCTGGATTGAGGAATTAGAGAGCCGAGTTCGAATTCCAGTTGAATCCATTACATTCACTTTTTATTATATCATTATTCTTTTGTTCATTTTTACATATTAAGCAATTTAATTTTTTTTTTATTTCCAATTATTTATTAGTTTCTATATGTGCAGTTTTTTTTTTTTTCTTTTTTTTTGTTAACCCCACAGAGGCACTCTGATACCCAATAAATCTAAAAATTGTCCCACCTGAAAAAAAAACAAAACATAACCCAATTGCAAATACTTCCAAAGTTGGTTCATAATGTTGTGCCAGACAATTTTTCTCATCAGAATCAATTTCACACATTTATAAATCTCCCATTCATCCATGCATTGTATACTGCTGTCATATCTATTCTGGTGCTCCTGCTATATATCTTGAAATTCTCAACAGAATGCAAAAATGGGGTCTGTAATGTTATCAGTCCTGACCTGGCATCTCCACTTCAGTCACTTTTTCACTGTGATGATGTGGTTTCTCTCAGTCTTTTCTAAAAATATTTTCATGGCAATTGTTCTGATGAGCTTTTTTCCTTGGTTCATCAATAACATGAATTGAAATGTATTACTAGATTGGCAACTAGGTCTCAGTTTTACTGTTATACTAGCTAGCTGCATCTCTTGAAAGCTAAAATCTGTTGGTTTTTAAAAAGAAATTTTTTCTGAAAATAGGCTTGAGAAAAATAGGCTTTTTTTTTCTCTGATTGCTCAAATATTTCAAATGGTGTTAATTTATAACCAATAGATACATTGATTTAAACAGTGTGTGTTGTGAAATCTTTTTGGCATGTTTGTAATATTGTCTGTTATTGTGTAGAAACTAAAGTTTAGGCATGTTTTAATATGGTATATATGTGAGTCTATCATTGTGTTATAAATAAGGTTTATTTCCTATACACATATGATTCTATCAATCTATCATGTTCTCTATCTAGCACAGTTATTAGCTGAATTTTGATTGAATAGTATAATACTCAGTTTGTGGTTAGTATTCAACTTGAATTAAGTGCCTTAACACAAAAGGAGTTTACATTATTTATAGACTAATGACACTGTCTCTGTTATCACCACATTTGTTCCGAGGGGTTATGTGCTTCCCCTCCCATGCCTATCTATACCTGTATTTATGCACACTGTAAGACCTCTTCTCTCTTGATGTGAACATTGAACTTGTTACTGTTAAGTCAACCCAGGGAATTGTCTTTTTTCAGATTGTGTTTTTTGGAACCTCACATTTATGCTTGACTGAAGCAGCATGTTAACTGTGCTCAAATCATTTGATCAGTAGACCAAGTGAAAAAAATCAACAGCAAATGAGACCCACTGACCAGAAAAGAGCAAATCATAAATCCCCAAAGTAGGAGAGCTGAGAAAATGTACCAGTTTCATTAGACAGTCACAGAGCAAGGTTCAGCATTTGTAAACGCAACAGATACCGAAGGAAGGAAAGAAAGCCAGAGAGTGCATTCACCTAAATGGTGCAATGAAAAAAAAAAAAAAAAAAAGACAAAGAAAATTAATCCAAATGAAATAATACAATTATCCTATCTTAATTTTTCTTATCGGATTAAGGTAGAATCATTTAGTGAAATGCAGAAATTGGTTTCGCTGAAACATTTTAAGAGGACAATGCTGATTAATGATTACTAATTTGTCACTAGAGCCTTTTTCATTCTAATTTCAGTCACTATCCATCATATCCCATGGCTTTTAGTAAGCAGTGGGGATCAGAAATAAGAAACAAGCCTCCAGTAAGACTTGAATCCACATTCCTATTTTCAGGAACCAGCTTTTCCATGGTAGCTCTCTTATTGGTTAGGCTATGAAGGCTAACCAACAGTAGTCCTTCCAATCATACCATGTAGCTTCATTCATTATATTTTCTGCACTGTTTCTCATTGGCTTGGGGCCTATATCCTGGTTGTGAAAGCTTTCTGATTGGTTGGTCAAACTTACTGTTTTTAGAAATGGTAAAATGTTAGTCATCTTGTTATTATTTGTTTATTTCTTAAATCTTGGTTGTGAAAGCTTTCTGATTGGTTGGTCAAAGTATGGCTTTCTTTGCCTGGTGATTTTTATTATCTGTATATTTTTTAGAGATGGTGAAATTTTGGTCTTCTAGTTATTTATTTTTATTTATTTATTTTTCTATCACCACAAACTAATTAAAATAATATGGCTATTTGGGTTCAAATTCTCTAATAGACATTTTGAACTTTGCAAAAACAAAAATGACAATGGTAAAAATCTGTTAGACCAAATAAAATGCTTGTGCCTCTCATTCCTAAGTCCTGTGCTTTAATAACTAAGTTTTAAAAAGAAATGGGTCTTTGCATGTTTTTATACTGGTCTTATATATGTTTTGTCCATTTTGGGGTATAGATGATCAAACAAGCTTATAAGCGTTGACCTTGACTTTCAAAAACTGTAAAGGAAAAATAAACAACTCTTGTTTTTTCTCGCTCTCCTTGGTATTCTTCAGGCCTCATTGTTAGTGCTATGTGTTCTGTTTGTTATTGATTTACATTAGAAGCTGCACTTTGCTGTTTGATAACAACAAAAATTCAATACTTCTGAATAAATGAGATTTTATATTTATTTTGCTTTTTATTCAATTTGGTTGTTTTTCTTTGGTTGGGCACATATATTGATTTGAAGAACATAGAAACTTTTATTCACACACACACACACACACACACACACACACACACACACACACACACACAGCAAGTATTCAGCTAATACAAGTTTGATTATTATATTAATATATAAGAAAAATATATAAGTAATAAAAAAATTAAATAAATTACATTTTTTTTTTTTTGCATGGCCTCATTTCCAATAACTGTTACACATGATGTCACTGTAGACTATTTCAAACTTCCAGTTTTTCCATAGAATACCAGGATGTAGACAAAAGAATTCTAACTACCACACAGACCACATCGGTTCTTGATAATGACTGTGATGATCAAAAGTACTTGAACAAAACACTAACATTATATGAGCTCCAGATAGTTTAGCCACAACTTCAAACACAATACTCAACACCTTATTCAAAGGTTGGAAAAATATAATAAAAAGAAATAAACAAATGGACCTTGTCAGTCCTTTTTAATCAGACTTGTTTGGAGATATGTTATGATAATCTTTCATCCTAATAGCCCTTTGAAAAATAGATCTGATATTTAGGTAGATTTTGGAAAGTGGTATTATGGGTGGGGAACATTTCAGCTCCTTGTGAGTGTGAGATATTCATTTGCAAAACCAAATGGTGATAGTGAGCAGATCAGATTTTGGTGAAACTGGAAGTTTAGAACTCGCAACAAATTTAGTGATCAACACCGTCATCATAAAGGAAGTGATCATTAAAGAAAAAATTTCAAACATTATTTTTGTGAAGATTGTAGTTGATTCAAAAGCAAGAATTTGGAAGAGAGTTCCATAAATGAGAAGTGCAAGATTGATTGATTGATCAGTTTAGTTTTTTACAGCTTATCAACCTGTTGTGAGCTATTTAAACCAAACTATATTTTGGATTGCAAGAATAATCCTTTTTTCTTTTTGTGAGTGAATATTGCATTAAGAACTTTGAGAATAACAATTTTTCCAGATACAAGTTTTACTATTTAATCCATAGCTGGAGAAGTGCATGTTAGAATAGAACTTATGGTTACATCTAGCAATTTCAACAGTAAAATGGGACCTAGCTGCCAATCTAGTACTACATTTAAATTCATGAAGTTGTGGTACCAAAGAGGAAAGTTCATCAGAAAGGTTACCATGAAAATATTTATAAAAATGGCATAGGGAAGCTATGGTGGGAAAGAGAATGAAACCAAGATGCCAGGTTAGAACCTATAAGATTGCAGATTCTTCTTTGAATTTTGTCAAGAGTCTCTAGATATTTAGCAAAAGCACCAAATCAGACGTGGGCAGCAATATTTGATACATTGCTGAATGGTAGACTTATAAAGGTGCAAGAGAGAGTCTGTTGAGAAAAATCGTCTAGAATGACATGGTGAATCCACTTTCCTAGCACAGAACTAACAAGTGATCTGATTGCTAGGTCTGTTGCTTGCAATGTATATAAAGTAACACGCATCAGGATCTCTCTGAAGGATACATGGCACAGTGGATAAAGGTGTTGGTTAGATCCAGTGACAGGACCCAAAGAGTGTGAGTTCAATACCAGGTTAAGGCAGTGGAGAACTTGGAGAGGGGAATTAACAGGAGATAACTGATAACTGATGTCCATTAAACAAGGCACGTGGAACTAGAACAGTCTACCCCAGTGAGCGAAATAAAGGGTTTGGTTCGACATTCCAACCACCTGAAGAAGGCCAGAGCGTACAACGGTTGAAACGTTGTAATAAATATGGCGACAAAGATGAAGACAATAGTCTAAATAATGTAAATAGAGAAACACACATCATTTGCATGTGTGTTTGAGAAACTTTAGAGATTTTGTGAGGGTCAAATGACTGTCAAAGATGAACTTTTTGTCCTGTTCAAATTTTTGTGCAAGTTTTGTCTCTCTATTTCTTTACTGGAGAACAATGATTAATTATTATTTTTTTTCTTAACAGTTTTGTATGAGACTGAAATTTATTGGGGCAAATACAAATGACATAAATTATTAATCAATTTCCATATGCAGGTATTTGTGTAATTTATCAATGCATAAATAATCCAGTTATTTTCATGGATAAATATTTTAGTTTTACTGCAAAAAAAAAAAAAGCATATATTTAAGTAATTTTGCAATTGCATTGTACTTATTATCAACATTTTTATGTTGCATTGCATTTGCTTGTTTGTGTTCAATAATTCCTGGATGTTAAACAATGCAGATAATATTCTATTCACCATTAAATAAATAATTGTGGAAATCATTGAATGTAAGTTTCAGCAAAGGTTTGTCTATGGATTCTTGATGGTGGCATTAGTTATGCTGGTAAACTGAGAATAAAGAAAGAAAAATTGATGGAAAAAAAAATACAGGATTCAGAATAGAAGATGGGTGGAAAAAAATCTATCTTTAATTTTATATGAGATAAGTTTTTTTTTTTTTTTTTTTCTTTTTTTTTTCTTTTAAGAAAAATTAGATATTATATTTGCATATATTTACTTTGACTTTTAGAAATGAATAATGGGCAAATAAGTTTGAAAAAAAAAAAAAGAAGAAATCTTAACTGGTACAGAAATTTTGTTAGAGTTGCAAAACATTGTCTTTAACTCTCTCACTGTGTTGCATAAATAAAATTAAATGTCCACTCATATTTTCCTTACTCTGACTTTTGTAGAGATTACATTCATTCATCAGCAGATGAAAAATGTCAAAATCAAGTCTCTTGAGAAGTGAAATTAATCTCCACAAAACTCATTAGTGACAAAATAAATGAACATTTTATTTCATGACGATTAATGTTCTGTCAGTTGATTGATTGATTGACACCTAACACTATTATTACATTATGTTGTTTATATGTCTCTATATATATATATATATATATATATGTATGTATGTGTGTGTGTATATTTCTCGCTCTCTTTTTTATATATATATATATATATATATATATATATAAATGTAGATGTATATATAAATATGTATGCACATTTTATTGAATATGACAGACAAGGTGCTTTTATTTAGTTTTTTATACAATTTCTCATTTGATCTAATTATTTTTTTTCTTTTCGGATGATAAATTATATAAAAACTGTCCGAATGTTCATTTTAGCCAAGCATCTTTGGCTATACATTTAGCCATTTTCAAGGACTAAATATTTTAACTGTTAAATAAGAAATAGTTTGTTGTATGTATGTTTTATAAAACTTTTCATTTTTCAAAACACGGTCAATATATTGTTTCCATGTTCAAAGTTAATATTATTAAGTGTTGTTTTTTTTGTTTTTATTAATTAGGCTTCCATTATTTTTAGT
>CAHIKZ030000061.1:987500-1187500 GCA_903632075.3 Acanthosepion pharaonis | reverse complement strand
TCTTACAATCTGCTGCTCACTGGGACAAGGAATGGTTTGTTAATTTTAATGCCTCCAAAATGAAATTTCTCTCTGTTAATCATCTGAGAGACCCCTTTCTGCCTCCTAACATCATGGTAGATACTAATTTCCAGGAGAGTGACTCGTTATGCCTTAAGTTAACATTACTGGCTGATATGAAGTGGAAAGATTATATTGAGTTCATTACTAGGTCTGCTGCTAAGGAAGTTGGTTCACTGTGTCATGCAAGACAATTTTTCTCTCCAGAATCTCTTACATATTTATAAATCTACCATTTGAATATTGCTGCCATATATAGTGCGGTGCTCCTGTATATTTAGAGATTCTTGATAAAACCCAAAGAATAATGAGCAATATTATTGGCTCTGACCTGGCATCTTGGCTTCAGTCACTTTCCCACTGCTATAAAGTTGTTTCTCTGTGCCTTTTCTATAAAATTGTCCAGATTAACTCTCAATTACGGTACCTTGACTTTATGAATTTAAGCGCAGTACTAAATTGGCAATAAGGTCTCATCAATTTACAGTTAAAATGGCTCGATGCAATTGTAAGTTCTCTGCTAACAGTTTCTTTTCTCCCTCGTCTTGTTTGTTGAACTCTATGCATTCCAGCCAATTTTGATCTTCAAAAATTTTAAATTCAATGTCAATCATTATTTACTGATTTCTTGATTACTCATTGTTCTCATTCTTTAATAATGTTACTCCTTTTTCTTTTAATTCTTTCACACTTGGTAAAGCCACTAAGATGCAATAAGTTTTCTGACTGCATAAAAAATAAGGAATTTGGATTTTAAATGCATTACTCAATCTAGGCCATTAAACCGGATCTAGGCATCGTTCCCAAAGAGAAAGATCTATCAAAAGGTAGATGATGCTGTTTCAGCCTAACACAAAGTGAAATTCAATAGAGGAAAAAGCTGAAATATTATCTGGACTTTTTCAAGGAACTGAAGAAATTATGGAATATAAAAGTGATAGTTGTGCCCATAATCATCAGTGCACTTGAAAAAGTCTTGGAGAATATTACATAAAAGGTTAGAAAAATTAGTAATTCAAAGAACAATTGAAATTATCCAGCATTGTAGCATCAAGTGTGAATGCATTAAAGAGACTTGCTGTCCCTTGATCTTCACTGAACATCACCTAATCTACTGACAAAAACTCAACAAGTACATGTAATTGTTGTAATAATAATAATAATAATAATAATGAGATTGATAATGGAGTTGATAATGCTACTCATCATAATGACAGTTCATAAAAAGGCAGTTTGAATAATGCATCACAAGTACAGTGTTTTTATTGATTTATACAGAATTGTTGCCAATATTCCTTCTTCCATTGCTACCTGGCTTTTTTTATGCGTGATTAATGCAGTGAAACATGCTAGTTACAATACCTGCTGTGAGAAGCTGCATCTCTTTTTATGCTTGTTTAATACTGACTTGGTGAGCTTTGGCTGGAGTCCATAACTAGTTCATCGACCACCTATTGCTTGCTCCTGATACATGCCATTACATTAAACAAGAGCTGAAGAGCTCTCAGATAACAACATAAAACTACTGACTCCAGTTCCGTTTTTTGCCTTTTTTTTCATCTTGTATATTTAAAATTTGTTTCTATTTTTGTTTTTTTTTAAATTTTTTTCTTACTTTTACATTTCATTTTTAATTATTTTTTTTTTTTACTTTTTTTAATCTTATTTTTTATTTTTTTTATTTTGTCTATATATATATAATTGATTCAAGTATGTCATTTATGGTTGGTATACAATTTCTTGCATAAAAAGATCATAATTCTGTCATCCTGTGGTGATGAATGAGTCCTAATATAAAAATCAGAGATGGTACATTTTTGCCAACTCTGACTCCTTCATTTCTAATTGCTTCTAGCTTGACTCTATAAGACATTGGAGGGTCAAGTTCAAATTCCTGTCTGATTCCTTTCATTCACTTACATGCAAATACAATTGGGGTAGGTATGAATCCATCTCCTTCCTCCAGCTACAGATTAAATAGTAGGACTTGTATCTGGAAAAAATCATTTTTATTCTCTAAAAATTGTTAATCCAATATTCACTTGTAAAAAAAAAAGAATTATTCTTACAATTTAAAAATGTATTGGGTTTTAAATAATCCACAAAGGGTTGATAAGCCATAAAAAAAACAAATCAATCAATTGATCCACCTTGACTCCATTTCCATATCTGATTTCACTGCTCAGCTTATTCTTGTTATTAACAATGTTTTTTCTGTTATCACCGTTCTAATCGATCAATTCTTCGCCTGTTAAATTGAACAGCGAAATAATTCGTACTCCATATTTTGGGAGCTTGTAATTCATCTATAACAGGTTAACCTATTGGTAAAAAAGAGAATTGTAATTCCTAAACTTTTCATGCTTCTAATCGACGATTCTATTCTACGCTTTTATTCCACTATTCTCTTCGAGATTTTAATCCGCGTTTCTATTCTACGATTCTATTTCAACATTTTATTCTACGCTTCTATTTACGATTCTATTCTACGTTTATATTCCACATTTCTATTCGACGATTCTTTACCGCACTTCTAATCGACGAGTCTATTTCACCCTTTTATTCGACGATTCTAATCCGCGCTTCTATTCCATGATTCTATTCAACGATTCTAAGCCGCACTATTATTCCACGATTCTAATCTACGCTTTTATTCCACATGTCTATTTGACAGTTCTTTACCGCGCTTCTTATTTCACGATTCTATTCCATATTATTCCACGATTCTATTCCACGATCATAATCTGCATTTCTATTCCACGATTCTATTCCACCCTTTTATTCCACGAGTCTATTCAACGTTACTAATCCGCGTTACTATTCCACTATTCTATTCCACCCTTTCATTACACAATTCTATTCAACGATTCTAATCCAGTCTTCTATTTCACGATTCTATTCCAATCCTTTATTCCCATTCTATTCGACGATTCTAATCTGCACTTTTATTCCACGATTCTCTTCGACGAATTCTAATCCACGCTACTAATTCGAAGTTTCTATTCAGCGCTTCTATTCTACGCCTCTATTCGACACTTTACTCTTTATTGCATTGTAGTTGTAATGATGACTATAGATATTTGAGAATAGGAAATGGATAATTTTCATAATTGCATATATTTTTCAGTTTTTTTCAGCTTTCCATTTTTTATCGTATCCTTTTTAACCGATCCATTTTTCTGTTGATAAATTAAACACTAGAATTCAAGCACAGAAATAAATGTCTTTAGACAAGCCTCGAGTTTGCATTAAATACTTCGTGGGCCAAAATTGTTGTACTTTTTTCTGTTGATTATCAAGTATGATGTAATTAAGCTTAATCTCCTTCCTCAGCATTTATTTCTTTATACCGATCGCCGATATTCTGGAATCAGATCGAATTATCAGCCCACATATATGGCAGCTTTGATTACTCAATAACAAAAAACCAAATCATTTGCAACTTACATATATGTAAAATAATATAAAAAAAAGCATGAATTGATAGAATTATTAAATGATAGAAAATACAAACAAAAAAATTTTCATCAAATTAAAAGTCAAACTGGGGTATTGTATTGCAAAATGGCTTCATAGAAACACAAACTGTAAATGCAAATAAAAGCGTTTTGACCAATTTCTTGACAGATTCAATGTCGGCCGAGACTACAGGACTCATAGAAGTCGAACGAATCGCTAAAAGGATAAATAGCTGATGTAATGAATATGCATACACCTGGTTTCCCCCTGACAGTAATATGTTTGGCTGGTGTCAGCCATAAATACAGACTGATGTTGAGGTACATGGAGGACGCCTACTGACGACGTCTACTGCCTACGCCTATTTCCCACCACTTCAATGAGGACCAGTCCATTACGGTTACCTGCTAGATTGTCCTACCTGGTTACAGTAGTCCCAAAACCACTTTGGCTTCGAACAAATATATCCCTTTCCGTCATATCATAAGTGAATAATAATAAAACGCTTTAATAAAATGTTGCTTAGATTAGACGACGATTCGTTTATCGACGAGAAATATTACTTTAAATCGTTTAAATAAACCACGTTTTGATAATCACCATAAAAACGAAAAACAAGTAAACGTCGATTCTGAAATTCTCGTTAATGTAGCACATCGGAGGATACTAAGAGGTCTGGCCGTCCATCAGAAGCTAATGTTAACATAAATTCTTATCGACGTTGGAATATACTATTATCAAACGCTTTTATTTCAGTTATATTTCGTAAGCCATTTTCAAGAGCTGTCTTGTCCGGCGAAAACTATAAAATAGAACACTCAATGATACTCAAACTTATTTAATAACATACAGAAACTCTATCTCTTTATGAAGCAGATAATTTTAAAAAAAAACATAAGTTCATCTGAGAGATTTACTTTTAACAGCAATTGCTTCTTACATGGACACGAAATTAATTCTTATTTCAAAAGACATCAGTGAAAAATGATCTTGAAAATAAATTATATACAGACTAAGGATTTGGGGCAGAATTTTTGAAACGAGGAATTAGAAAGATTATATTCTTTGGACTTGTACGAATGGGATGTGCGTCGCCGTGTGATGGATAACGGCATGAGAAATCGAAGAAATGAGTTCAATTCGGTCGGGTTCATTACATTGCCTTATCTTTGGAAAAGGTATACATACTTCTATTCTCCCCACCCACGCCATAATATCGGTTGAATAGCAGGACAGTCTGGGTCCTATAGTATTGGGTGGCAAACAGTCTATCGCAGAAAAAATGGCCACCTTATTCTGTCATGAACTGAAAGAGACATGATCGCCTAAGCGTGTATCACAAATCGGACTCAAATGAATTGGACAAACGCTCATCTTGGTTTCGATTCTCAAACGTTTTGGACACTGTACCTTCTAGTCTTCTTTAATTGTCTGTCTTCATACTCGGTAACTTTCTTGGAATTTTAAAGCCGAACTTTATTCAATCCACGCTTTTCCTTCTTGGGGAATAACTCGTATCAGTCGCTACTCAGCAGGCTTAGTCATCTTTAAACACTTTTTCATTTAATTCACTGGATTCGATTTTATATTTTTTCCGCACAACTTGAGGCGGGATTGTGAACTAACAACTTTTTCATGGAACCAGGTACGTTTTGACCAAAGCATTTGGAGTTCAAATATCATCCGATTCTTTTTCTTTGTTCTAAAACAGGTCAAAGAACTGATCTATAAAATAGTGTCCTGATAAAAAATAATAAAGCTATTTTTTGGCTTTTAGTCTTTATCACGTTAAAACACCGGTTCCATACAATCACCAAAAGTTAAGCAATGTCGAACTTGGTCAGTACCTAGATGAGTGACCAGTTAAGAATAATAGGTATGCTTGGATATACGGTTGTTGTAATTGATAATGGCTCGGAATTGGAATTCGGAAAAAAAAAAAAATTCCAGTCAGTTCATTTAAATACTATTCATTTACAACCTTAAATTTAATCTACGCGCAAATTGGGAAAAGTATGAATCTTTTTTTTTTATGGGTTAATTAGTAGAACTTGTATCGGTAAAATGATTATTATCTGTAAAAAATCTTACACTCTAAAATATTTTCTGGCTTAAAATAACCTGAAAAAGTTTGATAAACCGTAAATAACCAACTCTAACAACCAATCAAGGTTTTTACAACAATCGAAAATGTCTGGCCTTCTGTCTTGACCAGATAAGTTGTAAATTCACAAATATGAAAACTATAAATGATAGACTTCTATGACGTGTTCGGACCCAAGATACGCAGCCAGTATTTCGAATGTGTAGATTTTCAAGGCAAGCTAGTTTTTAATTAGAAGATTGGCGAAAAATGTCTTTTTGTTTTGGCCTGCTGAAGTTATCAATACTTTTTCATGATTCAGATACTGGTTGACTTCAGTCGTTCAAAATGAAGATGTTATCCCTCTTGTGTAATGATGAAAAAGGTCAAAAGTATTAGTCCTGAAAATTCTCATTCGCCCAACAAATTGGCTGATATCGACTGCAGAGTTGAATTCAATAATTGTATAATCAAAGACTTCCCTATGTTCCAACATGTCTGTCTTGCCGTCTAGGTCGACTGATCACCGTCCTCGTCATCCTTTTAGTTTCGACCGTGTATCCCAGCCCCACTACATACGGCTGACTGATTCATCATCGGCGGTTATTGATCGGCATTTGGCAGGGTCCATACACCGAGAGACTTCGTGTGGTGATGATGGTGGGTGGCTACAAATACGAGAAGGGTTAGGAAAGAAGGAGACAAGAGGCGGTAGAAGAAGAAATAAAATGAGATAGAGAAAGTAAGAAAAAGAACCTGAAATTGATTATTATTATTCATTTTAAATAGTAGTTGCTGTAGTATTAGTAAAGAAATGCAATTGTAATAATAGTATCAGCAGCAGTTGTAATAATATAACAGAAAAATGAAAAAAGAAAAAAAAAAATGAAAATTAGCGAAAAATAGTAATAATAAAAAATCTTCAATATATATATATATATATATATATATATATATATATATATATATATATGTTTAGGCAGCAAGATTTCTCGTTTATGCAAAATTCATTAAAAACCAGATTTTTTTTTAAATCATTTGACCCCAAGCGAAAATAATGCCACTAAGACGCAAGGCGGGGGATCTGAGAGGAGGACAAACTTTCAAAGAAAAATGGAAAACTAATGCTGAACAGGAAACAAGGGATAAACCTCTCACTCCTGTTCATCTCGGCTTCAATCACTTTCCCTACTGCTGTAATGTAGTTTCCCTGTGACTTTTCTTTAAATATTTTAAAGGTAATTGTTCTGATAGATTTTCCTCTTTAGAATCCGGGCTTTAAAATTTAAGTACAGTACTAGATTGGCAGCAAGGTTTCATCATTTTCCATTTGAAATATCTAGATGACGCATTCTAATCTTTTATCTCTCGCTATTCTCGACTGCTGAACTTTCTTCTGACCATTTTATTGTCAAAAACCATCTTCAAAAATTTAAATGTAAAGTCAATCTGCATATTTTTAAATGGATCTTTTATTGATTTTTATCCATTCTCCTCAGTAACGCTTTTGTCTTAGGGGACTTTATTGCCTTACAAAGGTGAAATGATTTTTTTAAAAGTTTCCATCGTGCTCATTTATGAAATACAATGAGTCCCCCCGTATTCGCATATTTGGCTAGGAGCAAAAACGGTCGAATAGTTAGAAATCCATGAATACTTTAACCCCCCCCTTAAAAGTGCTTATAAGTACCTATTTTGATTCTTAAAACCCCATATGCCTTAAACTTTCATCCTAAACACTTTAGAAACATTTCAGATCATTTTTTGAAAAATAGTATTGGTGACCATATGCTTAGCATAAATTTTCTTTCATATGTACAATGACCAATTTTAATTTCATACATTGAATAACCATTTTCAATTACAACCATTGAAAATGCTGCATAAAATATAAAAGTTTAAAAGACATAAAATAATTGGACTGTGATGATGTCCCCAGACTTAGCATAAGCCAGTTTTTAAGACCCCAGCCCTAACAAAGAACAAAGCCCAAATACTACGCATGTTTTTTGCGTTTGATTTTTCACAATGAAGATGTACACTTCTGCCAGTTTTACCATAAAAATGGACTATTATGTTTTAAGTCATTTTATTAAAAATAATACAAGAATATTTTAAATATATTCTATCAAAAAATACACGAATCGAGGGCGTTCTCAGCAAATAATTTGTACATGTTTTTCAGAAAAACATGTGAATATTCAAGGTTTCCATGAATAACAAGTACATTTGTTCTAAAGAAAAATCCGGGAATGTGTGAAGCCATGAATGCTGAAATGCAAATAGGTGATCCACCCATTTATATGTGTTGTTTAAGTGTTTATATTATTTATATGACTTTGTGGTTTGAAAGCAAAAAAAAAAAAAAAAAGTTTCTCCCAGGATCTCTCTCATCCTTCCTTCCTTTTCTCGTAACCTTTGTCATATGAAACAACAAAATATCCAACTCCTATTTTCTGTTGAGTTTTATAGTTTCCCTTCATTTCTTCCTGTAATTTATCTCTTTCCCTGGTTTGCCATAATATCTTTCTATAAAATAAATCACTACTTCTTCTTTTCCCTAACCAAAAGATGTAAATGTTTTTTTTTTTTTTTTTTTAAATAATAATGGTTTAGTGATACAAGTCTTACTAATTAACCCATAGCCAGGAGAAGATGTGGCTTCATATCTTTCCCAAGGATATTTGCATATAAGTGAATGAGAAAATGATATATACCCAAAACACACACACACACACACACACATGCATATATATATATTTATATATATTTTATATATGTGTGGTGCTTATTGGAAGGCACTCAATATCAGTGATAGAGCTAACCTGTTTAGTTGAATGAATATGAGTTTGTGATAGCATAAGCATGAAACTGATGGTCACAAACTCATATCCATTCAACTAAATATATAAAATTTTTAAATTTAAAATTCTCAGCATACCTTTTCTTTGTGTGCATGTGTAATTGCATCCACATAAATATCACTTCAGACCGATGATGTTCTAAGCGACGAAATATTTTGTACAAAACTTTTTTCCATTTTGTTGTAGTTTTTCCTAAAATCATTCTTGTTACGTAAATGAATATGACAAACCTGACTGGAATTCAAACTTGGCTCTCCAATTTTTTAATTCCAAGTCATTATACATTACAACACTTGCACATCCAAACTTACAACACCTGGTATCCCCAAGTGGTCACCCATCCAGATGCTGACTAGGCTCAATGTTGCTTAACTTTGGTGATCACATCAACCCTGTTTTTGACTCTGATAACAAAAACCAGTGTTGATGTGGGTGTAAGCCAAAAAAACAAAAAACTGTGGGTAAAAAAAAAAAAAAAAAATAAAACAAAAACAAAGGTTGCTGAAAATTTCTCTGTTCAAATAAGGTGGGGGAAGAGTCTCTTAAAAAATAAATATTTGTCAGATTTTGGGAAGTTGGTCGGGGCCGAGAACTTTTCAGCAGCCATTCATAGTTAAAATAATATACTATTTATTCAACATTCATCATCTGGCTTAAGTTATCTTCTGGCTTTATCAGATCACTTTGGCTTAAGCGGCAAGTTTTATTTAGTTAAACAATACTGAGCACTAGGTGGGATGACTTCCTGCAAGGATTACCTGTCCTCCGCGGCCTCCGCAACATGCAATCTGTATCAACCTTCTTCACTATTGATTTCTCATGAATCACACATCCTTTCCTATTGGTCTGTCCTCCTCCTCTTTCTCTTTATTTATTTATTTAATAATGCCACACCCTGTTAACTGTTAATCCCTAAACAACTTTATCTGTTATTATTATTATGACTCTAGAATGGAGCGCAGGTTTCTCTCACTACATATACCAGTATATTTGATGTAATTTGTTATATAGATATAATATATTATTTTTCCTTTGCCTTTATTTTAGGAGACCTTGATTTTTTAATATTTGAAAGCTTTCTCAACAAAAACAGTCAGGATGGAGCGACCTGGGTAAGATACATAAATCCATATTTCTATCTCTCTTTTGTGCTTTAAAAACAAAATGAAAAAAAAGCTCGATTTGTATTTTCTGTAAATTATTGTTACTACTTATTTATCTGTGCTGTCGAAAAAATATTTAAGTAATTTTGTGATTATGTTGTACTTATAAAATATAACAAAAAAATGTATTGTTCTGCATTTACCTGTTTGTTTAATATTTCCTGAATATTAAACTAAAAAAATAACATTTTATTTGCTATTGAATCGTTATCATTTGTATACCAACAAAAAAGTGTAATTTCTGTGACACCAGAGGAGTTCACTATATAAAGATGGACAATTCACCTGTCACTGTATAGTAGATTTTTTTTTTTTTTTTTTGATGACATAGAAGTGATATACACATATATTTGCATATTTGGGTAATAATCCTTCTCTTATACAGGTTTCACTAAAAATGATTGATAAGCTACTTCTATTAAGTTTTTTATTATATTTTTCTTGTTTACAAACAAGAGATTTATTTATTTAGTTTTTTTTTAGACTGAGTGCATGTAGAAACTGCCCAAAAATGGTTTATTCTGAGTGCTTTTGACTAATCTATTAGCCATTTTCATGCATTTTGAATGTGATTATTGGTATTATTTACATTATTCAGGCTGTTATTCTCATCTTCATTGCTATATTCATAACATTTTGGCCATTGTACACTCTGGCCTTTTTCAGGTGATTGGAATTTTGAAATGAGATATAAGTTCCATTTGAGCAGTTTCTTCCCATGAATTGCTGCTCTGTGGAACCAACTCTCCAAAGATGTTTTCCTGATCACTACAATCTTGGCCTGTTCAAGTGTAGGATTAACAGTTATCTTCCCCATATAAACTGTGCCTCTTATTCTGTAATACTCTACCTTGAGTGGCTCCACGACTTTGTACAGGGCGAACACTACTGAAAAAAATATTTTTTTTTTTGCTTTACCATTGTAATTTTTTTTTTTTTTTTAGATCCTGAGATTAATCTTGAATATACTTCTAAATTCTTGCTGTACATATCTATCAAGAATCTGGAAGAAAGGCCAGTCACAAATTATGCCATATTACAATCCGAGATAATAGAAGATAATCATAACATTATCAATGCAAATATGAATAGCTAGATTTTTTAATATACCTTGTAGGTAGGATTTATTAAACAAATATATCAAAATTTGTAGCAGCAACCATGTGAAGAGCAAATGCTGTTGAGGCTAGCAAAACAAAAAAAGAAAAAGAAAACAAACTGGGAGATGAAACCCAATTGATGGTTTACCACTTTTATTATAGCTACTGTTAGTGATGTCCTGGTTCCTAGAGACAGTAGATATTGTTTTTTATCTGGGTTATTGAAATCCTTTGAAAACTGTAAAAGCAAATTGTTTCTGGTGTTCAGTATCATTTTGCATTACTCTTCTTGGACTGATGATACATGAAAAAAGCACAGTAGTTATGTCCGTCTCTAAAAAGGTTCAATGATTTTTGTTGTTCTGTTTTCTTTTTTTTATATCTGATGAAGCATTTTCTTCAAGATCACTTGACTTAGCAGTCCTACAATCACAAATACTTTCATTCACTTGTGTATTATAATACAGTAAATTTTATGTGATAGAGGAGAAAAAATGAAACATTAATCATTGTTGTCTTTTAGTGCTATCTGGTTTTTTGGCTTACTTTGTTGTCAACCATTGACCCTATTGTGACTTCAACATTTGACTGAAGCCATTTTCTTTACTTACTGAAGTATTTCTAAAAGTATATAAAAAACATGGAGGATTAAGTGTTGAATTTTGTATATTCTTTTACCTAAAATTCTTTTAGCATTTCTGGCATTCAATCAGTGTATGAATTGAAAATCATGAAGAACAAGTTTGCCAGCAGTTAGGAATTAATGCAAGTATTACTGATAGAATAGTGCAATGATTATATATATATATATATATATATATATATATATATATATATATGTGTGTGTTCTTCCTTTGGTAAATTCTTAATGCTCTCAGATAGAAACCTATAATAATTCCAAATTTAATTTTAGAAGAGTGGTTTGAGTAGAAACTGATCAGGTCATTTTTGTTCTAAAATTAAATCTGGAATTATTATAGGTTATATTTACCTAAAAGATATATATGAGAGATAACAATATTTTTATATATCAAGAACAATATTGGGGAAAATGTATGACAAAGTGGAAAAATTTTCTTGGGATGGGTTTTGTCCTTTAGGACTTTATTGACTTTTGTTATGTTGGTGTGACTACATAGGGGCACAAGAGTTATGTTGGTAATTTTTTATTGTTTTTAATTTTTATCTAGCTAATTTCACTTAGATTCTTTTTCTTTTTCTTTCCATCACAATTGACCACAATTTTGACATGGAAATACTACTCTGATCAAAGGAGAAAACAATTCACTTCAACAAAAATGTTGAGAGTGCCTTAATCACAATGTCATCCACAGTAAATTTGTGCCCTCGCTTTTACAACATTTCACCATTCCTGGCAGAATTTCTATTATCACAGTGTGGGATATGTAATAATAAATATGATAGAAAGAAAAAGAATATAATTGAAATCAGATAGATAAAAAAAAATGTTAAATTCCCAGCATCCCTCATTTGTAGGCATGTGTAGTCACACTAACATAACAAAATTTAGTCCTATATATAATTTAAATCATTGGTTTTATTCTATGAGATTGGCTTTTGTGCAGTACCAGTCTGTAGGTTCATCAATATTCAATTTAGTAAATTAATGTAGATTTATGGCTCATCAATTTTTATATAATGGTCATTTAGTGAACAAGATTATTTTTATTAGATTCTCCTATTGTGATATGTATTAATAGTTTTAAATAATTGCATAGAAGAGAGTCTATCATTGTTCTATTCTTTTCAATTCATATAAACACAATTTTTTTTTTTTTTTTTTTTTTTTTACAATTCTACTTGCTTTTAACTAAATCTTAAGCAACTCCATTGCTGGCATCAATGTTAGTGAAGCAACTAGAAAAACAAAAACAAAAAAAAAAAAAACATGTAAAATTAAAAAAAATTCATTAAATAAATTATTTCATTCTATATTTAAGAATTTTATCAATTTTACATTGAAATTTTTTTTAATCATTTCACCCCAAGCAAGGTAATAAAGCCACTAGGATGCAAGAGGTTACTGAATATTAGAGAGAGAGAGAGAATAAAGATTAAGAAGACAGAAGATAACGATTGACATGGCATTTAAATTTTTGAAGTTCAAAGTTAACTGAGAAGCAGGAAGAGTTCTACAAGTGAGAAGTGTGATAGAAAAAACTGTTAACATAGAACTTATAGTTATATCTAGACATTTCAACTGTAAAATTATGAGACCTTGCACCAATTTAGTACTGTGCTTAAATTCATAAAATCTAGGTACCATAGTGAAAAATTCATCAGAATAGTTACCATGAAAATATTTATTATGTTACAGTGGTAGGAAAGTGACTGAAACTGAGATGCCAGATCAGGAACAATAACATTGCAAATTCTTCTTTGGATTTTATAAAAAAATCTCTAAATATATAGCAGGAAAACCAGACCAGATGTAACAGCAATATTCAAAGTGTGGATGAATAGTAGACTTATAAATATATAAGATAGATTCTGGTGAGAAAAATTTGTCTAGCATGACCTAGTGAACCACCTTTCTTAACTGAAGACTTAATGTCTATTTTTTTCTATTTATTAAAATTCAAGCATTAAAAATTTAAGCAACTTGAGTGCTAATTCTTGTGCAAAAATTACACAACCCAAGTATTGGCTTAAAATTTAAGTTGCTTATAATAAAAAACCCAAAACAATTGTTTCTTCTCAACCAATGAAGCACTATCAAAATAGTACAACTCACCAAAACTATTTTAGAATTACTTTTGTTAGTAATTAAATACCTTGAATGACAAGCAAGCACGCAAAACATTTTTGTAAGATGCTACAGTCAGTTAACTGAACAAGATATGATGTTTTGAGAATGAAGGAATTTTCTGCTGATACACAATTGAAGAAACCACCACTTCTTAACAGCAAGGTAGGGTTCACATTGTTCTTTGGATAAATAACTGGAAAAGTCTTTTACTAAAATGTTCTCTGAAGTGATTCTTTTATGTGTTGTCCCTTCAGGATGTGGGCAATCATAGTTCTCCACAACTTCCAATCCCTTTTAGCACTAAGTAATGTTTGTTGACTCACCACCTCTCTCATTCCATTTTCTGCCATCCATTTACACAAGCTTGTCAAGTATGTCACTTGCTGTTTTCCTCTGCCCCTCCCATCCTCAGTATATCCTGTGAATGTCAAACTCTCCAAGCCATCTTTCCTCATTATGTGTCCCAGAAATTTTCCACTCTCGCTGTCTCTGATCCTAAGCAAAACTGTTCCCATTTTCCTTAAAACCTCCTTGTTGCTCACATGCTCTGTCCATGGTATTCTCATCATTCTTTTGGTATAACCATATCTCTGTTACTTCATCTTCTCTTCAGCCATCAGGATCCTGAAGTAATATATATCCTGTGAGTATCAAATTCTCCTCGTTCCACTTCCTGATATGTCCCAAAAATTTCAACAGTCTAAGTACAAGTGTCCTCTTTCTATTTATCTTAAAACTTCCTCATTGCTTACATGGTTTTCTCAGTATTCTTCTGTAAAATCACATATCCATTGCCTCAAATCTTGTCATCTGTGAGGAAATTATCCTGCATTCATTGCCATTTTGGAGGACTGACATTAAATAATAATTGAGCACTCTTATTTTTGTTTCTAATGCAATTTTCCTGTTTCTTAATATTGTACTTAGTTTCTGGAAGGCATCTTTCTCTCTTTGAATGTGACTTTAGATTTCCCCAATACTTAAATTTCTATATTTGCTTTATCTTGACATCTTTAATATGTAGTTTGCATCTTAGACTTTCCTTCTTGTTAATGGCAACACATTCTGTCTTCTTGGTTAGTTCTTTCTTCTGGCCTTTCCTTATCTAGATAGGCAGTATAGCAAACTTGTCAAAAGGACAGTTTTTTTTTTCCATTGATATTGGTAAAACTACTTTCTATCTTTAGCAATGTTTGCTTTAAAAAGTGATGATTTTAAAATTTTAATAAAACCTAAACATTATTATGAAAGTGAATTTATACATTTTTTTTGTTTCTTGAGATGTTACAACAAAAATATCAAACACTATTTATTGTTTATTTACAAGAATAATTTTATATTTACAACATTTTGAGAATTAATGCAGTCAAAACTAAAGCAATATTTATAACTTATTTATAAAGAAATATATCACAACACATTTTTATTCACAAATTTATAAACATTTACTAAATTATTAAGATATGTGGACCAACTCTAAGGAAAATCTTTATTATTTATGATTTTTATAAAGACTGAATCAATTGACAGTTAGCAGATGTTTTACCAACCATTTCAATAAACAATATAATAAATAGGGTTTATTTTTCTGTCTGAATTTCTGGGGTGAGGATTTACACTATTTATATTGGGACTATTGTCCTCATCTTTACAGACTTCCTCAGGTGTACATTGATCTGGGTAATCTTGACTATTCTTGTTTCACTGCTCATGTCTAGGTATATCATTTACTTTTTATTTTTATTTTGGTACAGTTTAGTTATTGTTCGTCATTTTCACAGAGTGCAAGTACACAGTGCTCGACATAAGGATTGAACTCACAACCACTATGTCAACCAATGCTTTTATTTTTGTTGTCAAGAATAAAGAAAATGTATAAATTTACTTTCATAAGTTTAGGTTTTATTACAATTCTAATAATTGCTTTTTAAAAGAATAAACATTACTGAGTAGTGAAGGTAGTTAAAATTATAGCAGTGTCAAGGGAAAAAGTGTCCTTTTGATATGTGTGTGTGTGTTTTTTTTTTTTTTTTTTTTTGCAATTGATTTTGCTGATCAATTTTAATGGTATGATCCATCATTTTTACACTGAATCAAGTTCCTTTAAAACCCTTATCTCTTTCTTTTTTCTCTCTCTTTAAACTTCTCTCTATATACTTCTCTCTCAACTAATGAGAAGGCAACCCTCAAAAATAAAAAAAGAGGAAGAAAAGACTGAACCTGGCTACAAAATGGAAGTTTGCTGGACCAGTGTCTAGCCATTTGTGATTAAAAACTACTAAAAATCAGAGAGGCTCCATCTATAACTTCCAGTACATAAAAAACAAAACAAAATGAAATGAAAGGAATGCTGGAAAATAAATTAATTTTGTCCAATCAAAAAAAAATAACACAAAGAGACTTTTGATGTTAGTTGAAAACAAGGTTCACACCAGTAGTCTTGGAGCCTAGTCAAAAGGATATAAACTGAACTTGGTTCTCCAATTTCCTATTCCAAACCATTATTCATTACAGCACCTGCACATCAAAACTTACAGCACCTGGTATACACCAGTGGTCACCCATCTAGATACTGACCAAACTCGATGTTACTTAACTTCAGTGATCATTTGAGAACCAGTGTAAGCCCATGAATTTAGATAAGAGACTAATTCAGTTTCTTCAATGTGCCATGCCCCTTCAGGATGTTTGCAATCATGGCTTTCCACGTTTTCCTGTTCAATGTAACACTTAGTAAATTTTATCTTTTTGCTATCTCTCCTAATCCTTGTTCTGGCAACCATTGACAGAAGCTTGTTAGGTAAGTTATGTGATGTTTATCTCTGTCCTTCTGTATGTCCTGTGAGTGTTAAATTTTTCAAGTCCTCTTTCCTCATTGTGTGCTCTAGAAATTTCAAATATCACTTCCTGATGTTAAGTATAAGTGTACTTTTAGTTGCCATTTTCCCTAAAGTTTTATCATTGCTCACATGTTCCGTTCCTGTTATTCTCATCATCCTTCTACAGAACCACATTTTTGTTGCATCAAGTTTCTTGTTCATCTGCCATATAGGTGGACATCAATGTGAAATATTCATGATTTTTATGGGATAGATTCATTAAAAGAAATAATTTTCTGAAGATGGTTTGAACAATTTAGAAAAGGTGATTTCGGCTTAAGAGATATGCCATGAAATAGTTGTCCTGTTGAGTTTTAAAATGAACAGCTTTTATTTTAAGATTGTTAAAAGAATAGTGTTGTTATGGTTGAACAAATAGCTCAAAAAGCTGAATTCAAGTCATATAATATTTCACCATCATCTACATCAATTTGGAATAGTGTCTAAACTTGGAAAATAATTTCTCCAAGATTTGACTTAAGACAACTCTAAAGCAAGAGTTGACATTTGCATTCATTTTTGATAGATTAGTGAATGGTAACAGAATCACTTTCTGAAAATGCTTCTGATGTGTCTTTTATCCAATGTATTTCAGAAAAACCTATTGTGTCTAAGTTTATATGAGTCATTTCCATGAGAAAGTTTTGCAGTTTGAGCCCTTTATGGAGTGCTTGAACATTCTAAGTTCCAATATTTGTTGCTTTGCAGCCTTCAGGCAGATTCCTAAATCATCCCTTTTTCACCTGGCCTTGAGGTCGATGGTGAATTCATGAATACATATAGGAGTTGATTTGGTTAAGCACTTTGGTTGAAACATAAGAGATGGGGCATGAAAATAAATGCAAATTAATTTCCCCTTTGTTTATATAAAATAACTATAGATGGAGATGTTGTTGAAAAAGTAAACACATTTACATTCTTGAGATCTGTAGTCCCTGGAATATCAGCAGATGTAAGCAGATGAATACCTTTAGCCTCATTAGCATTTGGTAAACTAAAAGAAGATATGGAAGAGAAAAGATATATCTAATGTTATCAAATATGGACAAACATGTCCACAATCAGATGTTGCATCAAAAGGATGAGTTTTCCCCTTGACATCACTATTATTTTAAATATATTCACTCTTCGGCAATGTTTGTTTTTAAAAAGTAATGATTAGGATTGCAATAAAATCTAAACATGTGATGAAGGTCAATTTATACATTTTCTTTTTGTTTGTCTATATTTCCAAGATAACTGTTATTCTTATATTTATTGTCACATTCACATTAATGTGACAAAGATGAGATCAACAGTTTGAACAATGTAAGCAGTGTAAATGTTTTTGGTTCTTGAGAATTTACAACAAAAATATTAAACACTATTTATTAGATTGTTTATTTACAAGATTCATTTTATATTTACAACATTCTAAAAACTGATACAATTAGAACTAATGCAATATTTATCATTTGTCAATTTATAAAGAAATAAATATGAAAACAATTTTTTATTCATAAATTTATAAGCATTTACTAAATTGTTAAAATATGTGAACCAACTATAAGGAAAACATTTACCATTTTATACAGTTTGAATTGGCAATTAGCTGATGTTTTGACAACCATTCCAATAAATAATAGTGTAAATAATGTAATAAATAAATGATCATTTTTGATTAAATTCACTTTCATATGTTTAGGTTTTATTACAGTTCTAATCATCACTTTTGAAAACCATAAACATTTCTGAATTGGGAAGGTAGTTAAAAAACTAGAAAAAAATGTGGTGTAATGGGAAAAACTGTCCATTTGACACTCAATCTTATTATTGGTATGATTGTCCATGTTTACCAAAGTAAGATTATTCTATGCATTAATTGTTTTTATCTATGATGGAGAAGTGTTGAGCCAAAAAGAAAAGATTGTAAAAAAAACTTGTTTTTGAGAATGATTACCTTAGAGCTATGGTTGGTGTAGCATGCAATTGTCAAATCCAAACAGGCAATACAGTGTAACCCGGATATAAGAGAAACCCGGATATAAGAGAGATTTTATCTGGTCCCAAATTAGAGCCCATACTTACCTAAACAAAATAGACCAAACCCAGATATAAGAGAAACCCGGATATAAGAGACTTCTTCTCCGGTTCCGACAACTCTCTTATATCCGGGTTACAGTGTATTAGAAAAGGCCTAGTAAAATCAGTGACTTAGTGATGAAGTAAAGATTACACCAGTTTGGCCATGTAGTTTGAAGAGACAAATCCAGTTATGTGCTTCAAGCATTTAAAAAAGATTTTATCACAGCAAGACTATTGGGTAGACTTTCTCAAGCATTAGAAAGACCAAATGAAAGTAGTTGAAGAGTTTTGGAGGAGGCAAGAATAAAGAAACAAAAGCTTGCTGGTCAAAATCTGTAATAAGCAAAGCTGTCCTTCATACACCATAGTGAATTAGAAGAACACCAGCTAACCTGTTGTTTGGGGCATTCTGCTTATATGCAAGCCAGAAATGATTGAGTTGAAACAGAAAATTTGCATGTAAAATAAGAAGGCATTCAATGATGCTTGATGTCTGTATTTAATACAAAGGCTAGGCATTGCTTGATGTCTGTATTTAATGCAATGGTTAGGCATTCATTGATGTCTGTATTTAATGCAATGGTTAGGCATTCATTGATGTCTGTATTTAATACAATGGTTAGGTATTCATTGATGTCTGTATTTAATACAAAGGTTAGGCATTCCTTGAATCTTGATGTCTGTATTTAATACAAACATTAGGCATTTCTTGATGTCTGTATTTAATACAAACAGTAGGCATTCCTTGATTTTTTGATGTCCGTATTTATTACAAAGGTGTATCAATGAAAATCATTTGTCTTGTCAAATGCAATGCCCACAAGTTGCATGTATTCTCTACCAAAAGTAAAAAACCAAGCAGTGTCTCAATCTCATTGATAACAAATTTGCATAGCCTGCTGATTTTGAATCTGATCAATGGTCAGCACCTAGGGTGCCTGTATATAAACCATGAGAGTTGAGTGTCTACGCAAACTGCTCTGAAGGCTTGTGCATGTTGGTGTGTTAGTAATTGTTAGTTTTGATTGTCAGTGACCTTGCATGAGTTTGGCATTCCTTGATGTTTGATGTCCATATTTAATACTGAGGTACCATAGATTTTTGTATTAAGCTCTTGTATCATATCACATATGGATATGGTCAAATACACAAATAGTAGAAATACTCTTCTCTTTGTAGTTGTATTATTGTTTTTCAGTTTTATTGTTCTGACCTCGGCTTACATAAAAAACAAAACTTATTTAAAGATGGCTTCTTTCAGTAACATTTTGGAATGTGGTGTGTAATTGGCAGGTTTATTATATGAGAGAAATAAAAGCAAAGTAGAAAGGAAACAATAGGAGAGAAATGAAAAGAAAATAAGAATTATGCCAAGCAATAAATAAAAGAATCTGACAAAGAAAACATGTAGAGACAGTTCCCTGAAAAGAAAATGACCACAGTGCATTGGATAAAGTAGCTTAAACTATTCACTGCTATAAGTTAGTAAGTGTTCAGTTTAGTGTCACCAACAAAATAACTTTTTTTTTTTTTTTTTTTTTTTCTCCTTGTGCAGACAAAAGAAATTTGCCTGTTATTACCTTTTGAGGGACATTTGTATAACTTTGTCTTCATATGTGTTTTAGGATTTACTCATTTAAATTATTTTAGCACATTTATATTTATATTACACTTATTACATATTCTGTTGTATGTATTGACTTATATGAAAATAAAACAATTTTAAAAATGCAAAGGGAACTTTTTGAAAATAAAATGGTTAAAACAGTCAACAAAAGAGTTAAAATGTCCAATATCTGCATTGCAGCAAACAGGTTAAAATGAAAAACTGTATCCCCAACAAGTTGTCTCCTCCTTTCTGAACTGTTGCTCCTTCTACAGGTTTCCTGTGAAGCATACTTTTACATATTTTTGTGAATGGGATGCATCTAGGTATAAAGGATGAGAGTGCAGAAATTGTAGAAACACAAAATATGCGACAATAGAAATCTTCTGCTTATAACAGAGAAGAGGTTCGGCAGGGGAAGGCTCCAGCTGCAACAGAGGAGAGGTTCAGCAGGGGAAAGTTCTTTTCAGAACAGGAAATCGTTTAGATGAAGTTTCCACTTTTTGATTAAGGTTCACCCTGTACAAAGCTTAGGGGCCACTCGAGGTAGAAGGTCACATGAAGGGGTAGTTTATATGGATAGGAGGGGAAGATAACAGTTGACTCTTGAGTTGAACAGGTTAAGATTGTAGTAATCAGGGAAACATCAAGTTGGGAGTCTGTTCTATATGGCAGTGGTTCAGGGGAAGTATTTGTTTGAGTGGAACTTGCTCCATTTGCAAGAAGTATGGAGAGAATGTAGGAGGTTTGCTACTATGTAAGTGGCATGGTGGGTCCTAACCATGAAGGTTAGACCTGGAGGAACCAAGGAATGTAGTTTGTCTGAGCGCTTTCCATGGTAGTAGCGACAGACCCATGAGAGACTTGCCACATTGTGCCTGTGAGAGAAAGTTTGGAAGGTGGAAAATAATTCTTATCCAACAAGGGCTCAGAGTGCTTTTGAACTCTATAAAGATTGGAAAGTGAGGACTGGGCAGTTCCTACCCAAATATGGTAACAATACTCCATTTTCATCCTTATCTGGCTATTTATAAAGGTAGAGGATAGCATGAAAAGTCAGGTACTTAATGGAGTGGTACAGAGAGCCGTTCATTTTTACCAGCATCTTTTGTGATGGATCATATATAAGAGTTCTACTTGAGGTCAGGTGTGACTTTGTGGGCCCCATATTCTCTTAAGTCATGGAGCCTCCTTGAGGAGACATCTGTTCATCATAACTGGCAGTAGTTCAGGGTCTCATTGGCAGTGATGGAATGTAACTAGTTTGGTTTTTGAGGTATTGAATGTAACATGCAACAAGAAAATGTTTCGACTGAGAGGTCATGCTCTCAAAAGAAGAAAGGTTTGGTAGAGGAAGGTTTCATGTGTAATAGAGAAATGGTCAAACAGAAAGGTTCCATTTGCAACAGGAGAAAGGTTTAGCAGAGGAAGGTTCCATTTTCAGCAGGAGAAAGGTTTAACTGTAGAAAGTTCTGCTCATAACAGGATAATAATAATAATAATAATAATTTCAATAAAATAATTCCAGTGTTTTCTCCAGTGATCCCCTTCCACATACAGTTGCTTAACATTTTCTGATGGTACTGTCTTGCCTTTATTGTCCTATTCAAATTTCTTTCCAAACATTAACATATGTTCACTTTGCATGATTATCACAAACAGTGCTGGTAAGTACAAAGATTACTGAAGGAACAGCTTGTCTGTATTAAGTCCTAACACCTCATCTATCTTTTAATCAATATTCAGGTTTACAGTAACAACTATTGAAAGAAAATTGCTGACTTTTGTTCATTGGAAATTCAATGAATTAATTTTATTGTAGTTTTCTATAACCAATTGAGAATACTAGATCTAAGAAATAAAATTTGACAGGGGTTTTACTATAAAAAACAAATTTAAATTGATTACTTTAAAATCTCTATATGGATAGGGATTTAAATTCTGGTTCTTGAATATTTTTTTTTCTTAAGGTTAAAATAAAAACTAAATTACTTCATCTGTGTAATTAATTTTAAAAAAATTAACAAAAACCTATTCAATTTTCATATTCGTTTTATCATTATAAAAAAAAGAAAAGTAAAAAAACAAAATCAACAGAAAAATTTCAATGCACTTGTATTTTAAAACTTTGTTATTAAAATTCAACTAGTTAAAAATTCAATGAAATTTTTGGTACTGATTTTTAAAGGAAATTTCAGTTTTAAAGAAAAATAGTGTAACTTCAAATATTTTAAGTTTAGAAATCATGTTACACATTATTTGTAGTAAGGTCCATTTGGTATAGCACAAGATCACATAAAGATGATTGTGTTGCACCAACTTTCTAAGTGGTTGGGAATGCCAGCTTTGGAAATCATCTATCAAGATCTTCGTTTTTATCTGGGCTTGAACATTGACCATTGATACTTGTGGAAACTCTGTTACAATCTTACCTACAAAAGAATCCATTTTTGTTTCTTTTATTACAAATTGTAATTGTCAGCACACTATACTGAGTCCATTACAGCACCTATAGAGTAAGGTGAGTTATATGGCAGTGTCCATATCTTCTCTCCAAATAACATAATACAGCTTGTGTTTGGGTTACATTGGGTTATGGTGCTAGTAACAAGGAAGAAACTGATCTGATTATAGTGAGATATTGACTGGCTTCTGAAATATTGCAACTATGGAAGAAAAATTTAATAAAGTAGTGTTTAATAAATCCAATGGAACCCTTTAAATATAAAATGGATAAAGAAAAAAAAGACCCAACAAAAAGAGTCCCTCAAGCTAACCTTGTTTCTACTATTGTTGTAGCATACCTACGGGCGATAATGGGTATGCCCCCATTTCCATAAATACAGTAATGATATACTATGTGTTGGTCTGCTGTTGGAGATTCATTGTGGAATTCACTTGACTCACTTCTAGCAGTTGACTACTTCTTCTACATGGCGCTGGTGAATCTTATATATGTTATTCTTGTCCTAAGTATTATTGTTCATTACCAACCTTCATTTGATTATTCTATTCAGTAACCTTCCCTAGGTCAGAACAACTATTAACATTTAAAACGATAAGTCATTTAGAAATTGAGTGTTTACAGTTCACTTTTAATTATAGCAAAATATCCAAATTCCATATTGCCCTGTTGGAAAGGGTAAGGATATGCAGACTGCACCACCTGCAAAAGGCTAAGACCTTTTGAGGAGATGCCTACTAAGTAAATACTTATAAACTCAAATAGAAATATGACTCAAGTATAGTAAAAAAGCAAAAAAGTGACATTAAATAACCCAGTAAAGTGTCATTATATCCACTAAGTCAAGTGACATGTGATACATGCTTGGGCAATCATGTCTCTTTTGATTCATAACTGACTAGGCAGAAAATTTCCCTGCAGTAGGCTGCTGTTTTTGTCTGTGGTACACTGGTTGCCAAACAAGGCTTTAGGACACAGTTTGTCCTGCTATGCAAGTCATAGATGGCAAGAGGGTGGGTAGGCATATAGAAGAGATGGAATCATATCTTTCCCAAGGTTGTTTGCATGTAAGTGAAAATAATGCACCTGACTGGAATTTGAACTTGGCTCTGATTTCTCCTTCAGAATTGTTATCCATTACAACACATCTGCATATCCTCTAACCCGATATAATTCTATATCTGCAACACATCTGCATATCCTCTAACCCAATGCAATTCTATATCTGCAACATCTGTATATCCTCTAACCCAATGCAATTCTATATCTGCAACACATCTGTATATCCTCTAACCCAATGCAATTCTATATCTGCAACACATCTGTATCCTCTAACCCAATGCAATTCTATATCTGCAACACATCTGTATATCCTCTAACCCAATGCAATTCTATATCTGCAACACATCTGTATATCCTCTAACCCAATGCAATTCTATATCTGCAACACATCTGTATATCCTCTAACCCAATGCAATTCTATATCACAACACATCTGTATATCCTCTAACCCAATGCAATTCTATATCTGCAACACATCTGTATATCCTCTAACCCAATGCAATTCTATATCTGCAACACATCTGTATATCCTCTAACCCAATGCAATTCTATATCTGCAACACATCTGTATATCCTCTAACCCAATGCAATTCTATATCTGCAACACATCTGCATATCCTCTAACCCAATGCAATTCTATATCTGCAACACATCTGTATATCCTCTAACCCAATGCAATTCTATATCTGCAACACATCTGTATATCCTCTAACCCAATGCAATTCTATATCTGCAACATCTGTATATCCTCTAACCCAATGCAATTCTATATCTGCAACACATCTGTATATCCTCTAACCCAATGCAATTCTATATCTGCAACACATCTGTATATCCTCTAACCCAATGCAATTCTATATCTGCAACACATCTGTATATCCTCTAACCCAATGCAATTCTATATCTGCAACACATCTGTATATCCTCTAACCCAATGCAATTCTATATCTGCAACACATCTATATCCTCTAACCCAATGCAATTCTATATCTGCAACACATCTGTATATCCTCTAACCCAATGCAATTCTATATCTGCAACACATCTGTATATCCTCTAACCCAATGCAATTCTATATCTGCAACACATCTGCATATCCTCTAACCCAATGCAATTCTATATCTGCAACACATCTGCATATCCTCTAACCCAATGCAATTCTATATCTGCAACACATCTGTATATCCTCTAACCCAATGCAATTCTATATCTGCAACACATCTGTATATCCTCTAACCCAATGCAATTCTATATCTGCAACACATCTGTATATCCTCTAACCCAATGCAATTCTATATCTGCAACACATCTGTATATCCTCTAACCCAATGCAATTCTATATCTGCAACACATCTATATCCTCTAACCCAATGCAATTCTATATCTGCAACACTGTATCTGTATATCCTCTAACCTAATGCAATTCTATATCTGCAACACATCTGTATATCCTCTAACCCAATGCAATTCTATATCTGCAACACATCTGTATATCCTCTAACCCAATGCAATTCTATATCTGTATACCTCTAACCCAATGCACATCTGTATATCCTCTAACCCAATGCAATTCTATATCTGCAACACATCTGTATATCCTCTAACCCAATGCAATTCTATATCTGCAACACATCTGTATATCCTCTAACCCAATGCAATTCTATATCTGCAACACATCTGTATATCCTCCTAACCCAATGCAATTCTATATCTGCACATCTGTATATCCTAACCCAATCAATTCTATATCTGCAACACATCTGCATATCCTCTAACCCAATGCAATTCTATATCTGCAACACATCTGCATATCCTCTAACCCAATGCAATTCTATATCTGTAACCCTTCTAACCCACGTAACATATCTGCATATCCTCTAACCCAATGCAATTCTATATCTGCAACACATCTGCATATCCTCTAACCCAATGCAATTCTATATCTGCAACACATCTGCATATCCTCTAACCCAATGCAATTCTATATCTGCAACACATCTGTATATCCTCTAACCCAATGCAATTCTATATCTGCAACACATCTGTATATCCTCTAACCCAATGCAATTCTATATCTGCAACACATCTGTATATCCTCTAACCCAATGCAATTCTATATCTGCAACACATCTGTATATCCTAACCCAATGCAATTCTATATCTGCAACACATCTGTATATCCTCTAACCCAATGCAATTCTATATCTACCTTTCTGTATATCCTCTAACCCAATGCAATTCTATATCTGCAACATCTGTATATCCTCTAACCCAATGCAATTCTATATCCCACATCTGTATATCCTCTAACCCAATGCAATTCTATATCTGCAACACATCTGTATATCCTCTAACCCAATGCAATTCTATATCTGCAACACATCTGCATATCCTCTAACCCAATGCAATTCTATATCTGCAACACATCTGTATATCCTCTAACCCAATGCAATTCTATATCTGCAACACATCTGTATATCCTCTAACCCAATGCAATTCTATATCTGCAACACATCTGTATATCCTCTAACCCAATGCAATTCTATATCTACATTTCTAGCTCTAAGAACTTATATTTAATATCTCTCAGGCCTTATATCCAAAGTTGAGGTATCTGCTCATCTCATGTTTATTCTGAAAGTGTAGACCACCAGTACTTGCAGATAGGTAGTTTCTTCTTCTATGCATTGTGTCCCTTCAGGATGTTGGTAATCCTGTCTCTCAACAATTTCCTGTAAATTTTGTGTTTTTACTATCCCTCCTAAATTCTGTTTTACCAACCATTTACACAAACTTGTTAGGTAAATCCTGTTTTTTTTTCCCTCTGTCCCTCTTGTCTTCAATATTTCCTGTAAGGGTCAAATTCTCTGTATCAAATTTTCTGTGTCCAGAAAAGAAAACACTTGTTTGAACATAAGAAAAATTAAATATAAAGCTTAATTGCAGTACCTTGTCTGTCATCTTTAATGAAACATATAAAAAATATATTCAAATGGATAAATATAGATAAATGTACGTGTAAGTGTTCAAATACATACATACAGTCAACGATGAATTTGAATACCCATCAATTTTGAGTACTTTTATCCATTTCTTAGAATGATGCCAGTTTTTCATATGTTAATTGTACACATATAGGAATATAAAACTCAGCTTTTAGAGCAATAGGTTGAATAGAACAAATTTGACAGGCAAATTATGTAAAATAGGAAAAGACTAAACTATTCATACAGTAGAAAATATTGTTTTAAATTGATTTGTGTTAGTATAAGAAATTTACATAATTATTTTATCAGTGAAGCCTTCTAGACTATTTATTTGATAGAATATTTGTGATAATTCCAGCAAAGAACATCACATGGTGCATAGTGTCACCATTGTTATTCTTATGTTAACATCATGATGGGGAAGACAAAGGAGTTTAGTGTTGACTTGAGACAGAGAATTAACTTTCGCAAATCGGGAAATAGTTACAGCACTATTTCAAACCAGTTAGCTAACCCTAGATCTACAGTACAGTCTGTTATAAAGAAGTTTAAACAGATTGGCATGACAGAATTTGCCTGGAAGAAAACCCAAATTGTCACCGAGAACTGCACAAAAATTGTGTTGTGGGTTTAATATAAACCCAAGAGTTGTTTTGAAAGACATTGCCAAAAGTTTGGATGCAGTGGGTATCAGTGTAAGTACTTGCACAATAAAATGTTAAATAGAAATGGGTTGTATGGAAACTGACCATGACAAACCCCTCTTCACAAACCATGTCACATTGCTGCTCGGTTTAATTTTGCCCAAACATTCTTGGACAAAGAAAATTGCTTTTGGGCGCAAGTACAATGGAGTGATGAAACAAAAATTGAGCTTTTTTGGAGATAATGATGTACGGAAGATTTAGTGCAAGAAAGGTGAAGCTTTCCTCCCAAAGAACACATTGGCAACATTAAAACATGGAGGCAGTTTGATGATGTTTTGGGGTTGTTTTAGCCCAAGGGGGACTGGAAAATTAATTGCAATAAGAGGAATAATGAAATCTGCAGACTATATTAAAATTTCTGGATGAATATCTGCAACTATCAGCATAAAATCTTCATCTATGTCAGCAATTTACTTTTCAGCAAGATAATAATCCCAAACTTATGTCTAAATAAGTGACTGTGTGGCTTCAGAAAAAGATTGCAGTTCTGTGATGGCCTTCAGTGAGTCCTGACTTGAATCCTATTGAAAATCTAAGGCAGAATTGAAAGTTTGAATAAATTGTCAGTCACCACAAAACCTTCAGGAATTAGAACATGTAGCCATTGAAGAATGGAAGAAAATCCCAGAAAAGACTTGTTCAAATCTCATCAAAAACTTTAGAAATCGATTGCAGCAAGTTATATTGATGAGAGGCCATGCTATTGACTATTAATATTGTTCAATTTTTTCTACTTTTCATACTGTACAAATAATTTTGTCTTTTCATATTTTGCATAATTTGCCTGCCAAATTTGTTGTATTTAACCTATTGTTCTGAAAATTGAGTTTTATATTCCTTTTTTGTGCTTAATAACATAAAAAACCTGGCATCATATGGGCATTAGATTCTGAGAAATGGATAAAAAATATTCAGAATTGATGGGTGTATGTTGTTGACTGTATATATATCCTTTAGTGTAAGAAAAATGGTGCTCAATGCTAAACAACAAAGCTCTTAAGTATATATATATATCAATAAATAAACTCAGAGTTGTACTGTTAGCATGGGATATTATGTATGTATGTATGTATATTATATATGTATGTCTGCTTTTTGTTTTTTTTTAATCTTAAAGAATAGTTTTAATTGATATTCAACATTTTTCCTCCTGACAGATCTCGGTGTGTCCAATTCCTGACAGTTATTGAGAAAGTTTGCAACAAGACAACCAATGTTGGAATTGGTTCAAAGAAAGATTCTGGTGAAGATCTGCAACAGTTGCGCAATGCAACAGCAAGAATTCTGCAAACTGTAACGTTAACAAAATCTGGTAAGATTATTATTATTTTCTTTTTCATTTCACCTGTAATGTTTCTTTCAGGTGGTCGTGGCTCTCCATAACTTCCTGGTTTTTGTTATTCTAAGTAATTTTGAATATTTGTCATCTGTCTTTGCCCTTGTTCTGCCATCTATTTACACAAGCTTGTTAAGTTACTTCTTCTTTCCCTCTGCTTCTCATTGTTAACATATTTTGTTGATGTTAACTTCACTAGGTCTTGCATCCTGAGTATGACGATAAACTACATCCACATCCAGGGTAAAACGATAAACTACATCCAACAGCAAGGCCTCTGATCAGGAGGCTTTTGAGGAGCATGGAACCACCTCTTAATTGCTGGTGTTTCCAGATCCACCTTGACCCAGGGTGGTAGCACCTGTTAGGGTTCCAGCTATGGGCAAATAGTTAACCCCAAAACTGAGGTAGAAAGCATTATAAAAGTGTAAAAATAGGTTTTAATATCAGAAATACTTTGTAAAAATTATTACCAGAAATAAATTTTTGAAGAAAATAATATTACCAGCTATACGTTTTTGAAAAAATATTACCAGCTATACATTTATGAGGAAAACATATTAACAGGAATAGATTTTTGATAAAACAAAAATATTACCAGGAAAAAAAAAAGTTGTTGGCATTAAATGACCCATTGAGGTTGATATGCTGTAAAACAAAACCAAACAAACAATCCTCTAGGTCTTTTTCCATTATGTGATCCAGAAATTTCAGTTATCATTTTTTGATTGTTGTCCCTAGTGTCCGTAAGACTTCCTTGTTGCTTACATGTTCTGTCCATGGTATTCCTAGCATTTGTTAGTAGAAATACCTCTCTGTTGCTTTGTTTCTTCATCTATTGTCTAGTATTCACTGCTATATAGGGTATCAGATATTGCATAACAGTTCAGTGCTCTTTTCTTTGTTTCTAACAATATGTTCCTATGTCTTAGTAGCTTGCTTAGTTTCTAGAAGACAAAGATCTATTCCAATGCACCTTCAGATTTCTGTGTCACCTTTTCTGTCATAGGTCAAAATATTTCCCAGATAGTTCAATTTCTGTACTTGCTTGAATTTGACATCTGGTATATGTTCCTTACTGGTTGTTTCATAAATGTTTAGAATTTTCTTAGAAACAAAGAAAATATTACTGAATTGTTACATAATATCAATTCTCCATTATGGCAGTGAAAGCTTGACAATCTCCTCACAGATGAAGAGATGTGAAGCAACAGAAATGTGGTTCTAGAGAAGGATACTGAGGATACCATGGACTGAGCATATGAGCAATTACAAAGTTCTAGAGAAATTGGAACAAAAAGGACACTTATATTTAATATCAGAAGGATACAGTTGAAATGTCTAGGAATGAGGAAAGAGGGCTTGGAAAATCTGATACTCACAGGACTGATGGACAGAGGAAAACAATGTATAACTTAGCTTGAATAAATGTATGGCAGAACAAGGTTAAGGAAAGATAACAAAAAACTATTTATTAAGAGCTACAAAGGACAGGAAATTGGGGAGAGCCATAATTATCTATGTTCTGAAGTGACATGGCATATAGAAGATGTGCCATTATTATTGTAAAAGTTTTCTGAAAATATGAATTAATTCTCTTTGTTGCTTTTGTTGTTTTCATTGACCCATTCTATAGATGCCTTCAAGTATATAATTTGTATAAAAAGAGAAAAGGTAAAAATTCCCATTATACTGAATTTATATACAGGTATTATCTATGGGCAGCATAATGGTTGGTATCATGGGAAATGTAATATTTCATTCACTTTGTACTAATACCTTTAAGAGAGGCATGAATCCAACTACCCTCAGGTAAAGGTAGTCTGGGCTCTTTATCCTTGTAGATCAACTGAAATGGCTTCCCTCTGTCTTTTCTACAAATATTTTTATGGCAACTGCTATGACAAGCTTTTTCTCCCTGGTGCCCTGACTACTAGATTGGCATCTAGGTCCCACCCTTTTACTGTTGAAATAGCTAAATGTAACTGCCACTTCTATTCCAACAGTTTCTTTTCTCACACTTCCCACCTGTGGAACTCTCTTCTATTTACTTGCTTCTCTGATAACTACAATCTTCAAAAATTTGAATTCAATATTGATATGTCCTGGAAAGAGATATATTTGATCAATGTAACTAAGTGGGTTTTGGCTACTGTAACCAAGTAATACACAATAGCAGTAATCGACTGGTACTTGTCGTAGTCGCAGGTAATAGTGTAGACCAATAGAATAGCCAATGGCATAGTCCAATGGGCGTCATCATAGACTTAAACTCTGTCGTACCTACATGTCCGTCTGTATTTATGAAGGACACCAACCAATCATATTCTAGTGAGGCGGAACACAGATGTATGCATATTCCATTATATCAAATATCAATTGCCATGTTGTGCTAGCGCCACTTTGGGATTGACATGAATAAGAAGAATATTCAATCAACATGTAATAAAGATATTTATTTACACCTAAATATGAATACAACAGTTAACATAAACACAATGTCCTTTCCTATATAAAGAGAATATGTCAGGTAGACTTACCCATCTGGTGGTGTGAAATAGGGTTAGATAGCTTGCACCTTTAAAGTCCTCAGCAACTGGTACCATTGGCAGCGGAGAGAATTTCTTGTGTGTTGCTTTGGAGCATATCCAGTCCCTTCTCTGGTGATGGTCAGCTTTTTCTGAACCTGCATGGTTTTATTAACCAATGAGAGACTGCTTAACATTATGTGACCAATCTCTCTATATAGAAGCAAACAAATTTTACAAACCCAACAGCCACCTTCTGTCTTCTTGAATCCTGTTCATCTTTTGTCCTTTCCTCAATACTTCCTATTTTTAGTCTTCTCTTTCACTTTTGCTCCCTGTAACCCCCTACGTACTAGTGGCATTACTGCCTTACTTGGGGTGAAATGATTAAAAAATACTTTAGGAGAAGAACAATAACTCTGAATTAAAAACCATAAGGAAGTCAATGATCCCTCTACTATCATTCACATCAAACAGTTTTAACAATTCAGATTGAATATCTGTAAAGGAGGATTGGCTACATCCTGAAATGGCATGAAAAAAAGTACTGTAATTATGTACATGTATTATTTGTAGGGTAGTATAGATATTGGTTCAGTAATGGAAAATTGGAGAGCCAAGTTCGAAGTCCAGTCAGGTTTGTTACATTCACTTATGTGTAAATACCTTTGGGAAAGGTAGGAATCCATCTCCTTCCCCTCCTCTTCAAGGCAGGGCCAGTGCAAGGGTCTCATGCCCCCCCTCCAATCTATGATATGTCCTCCCACTCTACTACATCTTAATTTTCATAAGATACTAATCATATAAAATATAAATTCATATAAAATACAAATTTTATTGTAACTTAATTATGTTCAATAATGGATAATATGCAATATAGATGAACAACGGATCATATGCAATAATAATGGATAATATGCAATATAGATGAACAATTGATCATATGCAATATAGGTGAACAATTCATTTAGAAAAATTTTAAATAAATACAATGTATCTAAATACAAATTAAAGACATGTCATAACAGATCATTTCATCTTAAATAAATCAAGTGTTTTGCAGCAATTTTTAACATCAACTTAAGATTTCTCTTGCTTAAAAGTTGAATAATTTTAGTACATCCAACATTATTGATAAAAATACTGAATTTTATATATAAAGTGTCTTTTTTGAGACTTGGCATAAGCAAAACAAACTAACAAAAAAAGACCCCAGAATAACGTTAAAATCTGCAAAAACGTTTCATCCTTTAATAGTCAGTTGTGCTTAGTTTAATTTGTAACATATATAAATGTAGGTAAAGAAAGAGCAAATATTGATGAGAAAGCAAGTGATACAAAGCACTATATAGGACCTCCAAACAGGCTTGTGTCCCTCCCCCAGTTGGGGGGCTGTTGAGGATAGTATGCGCCAGTCTACTGCAGAGAGAAACAGCATCCTACTACAGGAAACTTTTCTGCCTGGTCAGTCATGAATCGAAAAAGACATGGTCACCCAAGCATGTATCGCATAAGGCAAATGACTGACTGAACAAAAAAAATACACTGACATAAAAGTAATGTACTAGGTGCTGAGAATAAATGAGCTTTGCTTTATTGTATATTGGCTAAAACAAGTTATTGTATTGTTAAAACAGCTGAATGATAAAATAAATTATGAATACATGTATGAAACAATTAAGCATAGCTAAATGGATAATCTTAACATTGCGACCATATGAATATAATTGTTAATCAATTAGTAAATTATGAAATAATGGATATTATGTATATTTTATGCAATAAGTATTTTTGTTGTTATTTTCAATTAAACTTTGTACAGCAAGTCCAACAAAATAAATTAAATTTTAGTTATGTGGCAGTTAATCTAATTCTAAAGTGTGCATTCTTTTCTGTTTGAATTTCTGGGATGATGAGTTACCATTATTTACATTAATCACAGCAGAGGAGGCAATTAAGTATCTCGGAAGTCTTTTAACAGAGCATTGAAAATGCAGTACCGAGATCGAGCACATATTTAATGAGTGAAAGGGGCATTCCAAAAGCTAAGAAAGATGCTGAGAAATTGAAAAATTTCATTAGAAACAAAGAAAAGATTGTCGGATTCCTATGTATTAGCCATCTCATATGGCAGTGAATGCTGGACAATCTCCATATGGAAGAGAAAACTGGAGGTAGCAGAAATATAGTTCTATAGAAGCATACTGAAAATTCCATGGATGGAGTGAGTATGCAACAAGGAAGTCTTAAAAATGAAATGGCAATGGAAAGAACAGATCTTCTTAGAATTGGGAAATGATAGCTGAAATTCTGTGGACTCATAATGAGGAAAGAGGGCTTGGAAAACTTAACCCACATGGGTTATATTGGAAGCAAGAGAAATAAGGGAAGGCAGTGAGTCACTTACCTGACAGGCTTGGGCAAATGGATAGTGGAACAGTGGGAGGGATGGTAGCCTTAGCAAAGGGAGAAAATCACTAAGGTCCACAAGGGATAGGAATTTGTGGAGAGCCATGATTGCCAATGTCCTGAAGGGATGCAGCATATAGTAGAAGAAATTTTTAGAAGTATGAAGCTGTTTAGCAACTGACTGACAACAGGCATTGTAGTTTGTTTTAAAAGATGATAATTCCTAATAAAGGAGACATTAAAAAGAATAGATCATTGGTATAGGATGCTCATTCTCACATGTAAAGCAGTAATTCTACATCATGGGAGATAAGGACTTCATTTCCCAGAAGTAGGCACAATCAGTTTTAGACTTTCTCTCTCTATATATATATATATATATATATATATATATATATATATATATATACAGTGACATGCATAAGTATTGGATACATGTTATTTTCTGTTATAACTCTAGTTTATGTTCACCATTTTGCCTGATATTTGGTAAGTACTATCTCATAAAGTTGTTTTAGTTGTATGTGGAAGGAAAATTAAAAACTCATCCATTTTTTTTATCAAAGTTCAAAATTACCCTATGCAAAAGTATTGGATACATGATACTTATTTCAAATTTCCAATTGAAACTTTGTATTTTAAAAGACTTTAAATATTCCAATTTTCACTAGTATTGGAATGTTATCTCTGAGCAATCAGAGTAGCATACAATTGTTTACAAGATAGTGCTACTAATCATCTGAATCTTTGATGTGCATTCTGCAATTCAAGGATTAAAAATGGCAAAAACTAAAGAATTATCCAGAGATATGCGAGATAGAAAGGAGGAACAAGGTTACCGAAAAATTAGCAAAGAAATGAATGTAGCACTAAGTACAGTAGGAAATATCATCAGAAAGTATAAGAAGTATGGTGACGGTACAGCAAACCTTCCAAGAAATGGAAGACTGAGAAAAATAAATGAGAGTACTTCAAGGTGGATCAGCAGAAATGTGCAAAAAAAACCCTTCATTACTCGTTCTGAAATTAAAACTGATCTTGATTGCTTCCTGGGTGGATACTTACAGACTCAAGTCTAAACTGCATATATGTCTACCTTTTTTATTCTAGTGTAAATGAAACCTATGTTTACCTTTTTGACGAACTAATTGTGGTTTGGTTTGGTTTGTTTTACAGCATATCAACCTCAATGGGTTATTTAATGCCAACAACATTTTTATTGCTGGTAATATTTGTTTTTTCAAACATGTATTGCTAGTAATATTTTTCCTTCAAAAAAAAATCTATTGCTAATGATAATTTTTTCAAAAAAGTGTTGCTGGTAAAAATTTTTTTGCCTAAAATGTATTGCTGATAATGTATTGATGGTAATAACTTTTTTATTTTACAAAGTATTTCTGGTATTAAGAGGTATTTTACACTTTCATAGTGTTTTGACCCCAATTTGGGGGTTAACTATTTGCCCATAGTTGGTACTCTAACAGGTGCTACCACACCCAGGTCATGGTGAACCTGTGAACACCAGCAATTAAGAGGTGGTTCCATGCTCTTCAAAACCTGATCAGAGGCCTTGCTGTTGGACATGGTTTATCATCTTACCCAGGACGCAGATGTAGTTTTATGTCATACCTAAGACGGGAACTAATTGTGGATTTTTTTGTTTTATAAGAGTTCTATTCAATATTAAATAACTAAACAATTTTTAATGTGATTAAGTTGACAAACCTAATCTAAGATAAATTTATTATTTTTGCATTTTATGTGATGAATTTTCAATATTATTATTTTATTATTAGTTTTCCTGCTTTTTATTGTTGGTTGCTGCCTTTGGATTGTGCCATACTCAATCAAAAATATCTTAGCTGTTGGCTGTATACAACTCCTTTCTCAAATCAATGGTTAAAAGTGGCTTTGAACAAGAGAAGCATGTAGGTCTTCCATCAATAAGAACATTATTTTAACCTGATGAAATTCTTTTAGAGAACAAAAAACATTACATAGAAATTTTTCTACTTTTTCATTCATTTACCTAATGGTCTGATACATAGAAATATAAGGTATCATATTCTTTCATTGTTATACTTGAAAGGTTTCATATGTTGTACCCTCTGGTCTTTTTCAGGTATCTATTATAATTGTTAACCTCAGAATTTTGAGCTGAACTCTTTATTCAATCTTATATGTTCTTTTCTTTTTTTTGTGTTCTTCTGCTTTCATTCTTTGTCTCTTCCTCTCTCATTTTTTTCCTCTCCTTCTCTGCCATCTATTGAATTGTATTTTTCAATCATTTCTGTTTTTCTCCCATTATTTTTTATTTTCTCTTAAACTATGCCCCTCCTGTTTCTTTCTTATCTGCTTCAACTTTCCATTTTTCCCCTTTGTTCTAATTTAGAAAGGATGAAAACAAAATCAAGTCTTGCACTATCAATAGCATTTAATACTCTCCTATATATGATATATATATATATATATATATATATATATATACAGTGTATCTAAAAGTGATACACCCTCACATTTCTTCAAATATTTAAGTATATCTCTTCATGGGACAACACTGACAAAATGACACTTTGACACAATGAAAAGTAGCCTGTCTGCAGCATATATAACAGAGTTAATTTATTTTTCCTCAAAATAACTCAAAATATAGCCATTAAAAGCTAAATCCCTGGCAACAAAAAGTGAGTACACCCCTTAGGAAAAGTTGTCAATATTAACATACAACATGTCAACTGTCAATATTTTGTGTGGCCACCATCATTATCCAAAACTGCCTTTACTCTCCTGGGCATGGAGTTTACCAGAGCTTCACAGGTAGTAACTGGAATGCTCTTCCACTCCTCAATGACGACGTCGTGGAGCTGGCGGATATTTGAGACTTTGTGCACCTCCACCTTCTGCTTGAGGATGGCCCAAAGATGTTCTATTGGGTTCAAGTCTGGAGACATTCTTGGCCAGTCCATTACATTTACCCTCAGCCTCTTCAGTAAAGCAGTGGTTGTCTTGGATGTGTGTTTGGGGTCATTGTCATGCTGGAACACTGCTCTGCAACCCACTTTCTGGAGGGAGGGGATCATGCTCTGCTGCAGTATTTCACAGTACATGTTGGAGTTCATGTTTCCCTCAATGAAATGTAACTCTCCAATACCTGCAGCACTCATGCAGCCCCAGACCATGACATTCCCACCACCATGCTTGACTGTAGGCATGACACACTTATCTTTGTACTCCCTCACCTGGTCGCTGCCACACATGCTTAAGGCCATCAGAACCAAAACAAATTAAATTTCATCTCATCAGACCATAGGACATGGTTCCAGTAATCTATGGGCTTTGTTAACATTCTTCAGTAAACTGTTTGCGGGCTTTCTTGTGTATTGCCTTCAGAAGGCTTCCTCCTGGGGTGACAGCCATGCACACCAATTTGATGTAGTGTCTGGCGTATGGTCTGAACACTAACAGGCTGAATCCCAATCTCTTTTAATCTCTGCAGCAATGCTAACAGCACTCCTCGCCGATATTTCAAAGAAAGCATTTGGATGTGACGCTCAACACGTGTGCTCAGCTTCTTTGGACGACCTACCCGAAGCCTGTTCTGAGTGGACCCTGCTCTTTTAAAATGCTGGATGATCTTAGCTACTGTGCTGCAGCTCAGTTTCAGGGTGTTGGCAATCTTCTTGTAGCCTTGTTCATCTTTATGTAGTGCAACAATACATTTTTAAGATCCTCAGAGAGTTCTTTTGCCATGTGGTGCCATGTTGGAACTTTCAGTGACCAGTAAGAGAGTGTTAGAGCTGCACTACAAATTTGAATACACCTGCTCCCCATGAACACATGGGCATAGTTACACTAATGAGTCACATGACATTTTGGAGGAAAATGAAAAGCAGTACTCAATTTAGACATTTAGGGGTGTGTACACTTTTTGTTGACAGGGATTTAGCTTTTTAATGGCTATATTTTGAGTTATTTTGACGGGAAAAAGAAATTAACTCTGTTATATATGCTGCAGACAGACTACTTTTCATTGTGTCAAAAGGTAATTATTTCAGTGCTGTCTCATGAAGAGATATACTTAAATATTTGAAGAAATGTGAGGGGTGTACTCACTTTTGTGATACACTGTATGTAATATATATATATATATATATATATATATATATATATAATATACATATGCAAAATATATAAATATATATATGCATACACATACATATATATTTTGTATAAAAAATATTCATTTTAGATAGAATCCGGGTAGAACTCAATGTCCAGGACAGAGTAAGGATATAATAAAAAGGCTTAAACACTAATATTCCATATTAGTGTTTAAGCCTTTTTATATATATATAAAATTTTCCAGTTTTTTCCTATCATATATTAAATAATTCAAATGTCTCTGAAATATCTCCTTGTGATTGTTGAATTTCTTCTTATTTCAGATCGCAACCTTAAAGAATCTTTCATTAAGCAGAATGGCTTTACCATTTTAATGATGGCTCTTAGAGAAGTGAGTATCAAAGTTTTGTTATTTTTTACTTATCATTTTAAGTCTTTGTTTTATATGACAGCAGATATGTTTTATACATAAATGTAATCATGGTCTTCAGTTTTTCTTTTATTTCATAATTGTTAATCATTTTTGTCTGAATTTCTGGCATGAGGAGTTTCATTATTTATATTCATACTATTGTCCTCATCTTTGTTGTTGTTATCACAATGTTTCAGCTGTGGTGCCCTCTGGCCTTCCTCAAGTGTATATCAATCTGGTTACAGATCCATCTATACCTGAGGAAGGCCAAGTGCACAATGGCTGAAACGTGATAACAACAGCAAAAATTGGTATCTTTTTTTGGCTTATGGGCATATCATGTTGAAACATCAATTTTTATACAATCACTAATGTTAAGCAATGTTGAGCCTGGTCAGTACCTAGATGGGTTAACAGTTGAGAATACCAGGTGCTGTAAGCTTGCAGGTGGTGTAAAGGATAATGGTTGGGAATTGGAAATTGGAGAGCCAAGTTCCAATGTGGCTCATTATATTCACTTATGCGCAAATACCCTATGGAAAGATATAAATCCATCCCTTCTCCCCCAGTTATGGGTTAATTAGTAGCATTTGTAACAGTAAAATTAGTATTATCTGAAAAACAGAATATTATATTTTCTGGCTTTAAATAACACACAAAAGATGGATAAGACTTAAAACAATGCAATCAATCAATCTTTGCTTGTAAATTTTCTATTTCTTTAGTGGAACAAGGCTAACAGTGAAACCGTAAGCTGAAACAAGGTAGAGAATGGATGGATTAAGATGGGGGTACTGGGGTTAAAAAATTGTCAGACCAAAATGTGGTGGGGGTAAAGACTGAAATGGTGAGGGGGGGAATATAGAGACCAAAATAGTGGTGGGGAGAGAACAGAGTCTGGAATAGTGGTAGATAGTAAAAAAAAAATGGTAGATTCTAAATGGTGAGGAATATAGATATTGGGGTGACTGAAGTGGGGGATAAAAATGTAGAGAATGGAGAGACCAAAATATGGGGAGGATGGTGGAGAATGGAATTAGAAAAAAATAACAGGAAAATAAAAAAAACAAAGATTAGTTACACATAACTGAAATTGCATAATTGAAAATTGTCATCTGACTTATTAAAGCGCCATGGCTGTTTAGCATCTAAATCTTCTATGTACCATGTCCTTTCAGGATGTTGGCAATCATGGTTCTACACAATTTCCTTTCTTTTTTAGCTCTTAGTAAATTTGTTTTTTTGTCATTTCACCTAAACCCTGTTCTGCTATCTAATTTCATGAGCTTATTAGGTAGGTTATATGCTGTTTTCCTCTGTCCCTCTTGACTTTAATCTGTCCTGTGAGTGCCAAATTTTTCAAGCCTTCTTTCCTCATTATGTATCATAGAAATTTCAACTACTTCTTTCTGATGTTAAGTATGATGTTTTTATAAGTGTCCTTTTTGTTTCCATTTCTTTCTAAAATTTTGTTGTTGCTCACATGAATTGTCTATGGAATTGTCCAGCATTCACTGTAATATAGGAGGACTGATACTGCATATCAATTCTATAATCTTTTCTTTGTTTTTAATGAAATTTTCTTGTTTCTTAATACTTTACTTAGCTTTTGAAAATCACTTTTGCTATCCCAATGCTCTTTTGCATTTTAATGTTTCACTTTGTCTTCTTTTAAAACACTTCCCAGATATTTAAATTGTTGTAGTTGTTTCATTTTGGTATTTCTGAATTTGTAATTTTCATCTTGGACTGTTTCTTTTGCTGACAACTATACATTCTATCTTCTTGCAATTTAATGTTTAGTACTTTCTCCTCACTTTCCTTTTCTATCTTCTGTAGGAGTTCTAGTTTCCTTTCTATGTCTGCTATCAACACTCTGTTATATGCATATCTTACGGTGTTAAGATTGTGGCTGCTGATAATAAATCCTGGTAGGACTTCATATTTTCTGAAAATTTCCTCACCGTAAAAATATTATTTGACCTTGTAATGAGGCTGTTACTTCTCTTGGGGTGAAAAAGTTGGTATTTTGTCTTGCACTTTAATTGGTCTGTTGTGATACTGAATCATCAAAAGTTAGATTGGACAATGAATGTTTGGCTGAAATCAGAGCCTGTTAGCAACGACAGTCGAACAGTGGCAATTTTGGAAACAAGTGTGAAAATCTTCCATCAGCAGATATGTAAAAACTGTTTTTTTCTTGCACACTACAAATGGAGTATTGCAGCAATACCTGGGTTGCAGCTGCCCATTCCTTTCTTGCCTGTCTTGATAGTTCAAAAGCATCCATATGTCCTTGAGGGTGATGTATTATTTTTCACCCTACAACCTCTTTTCCCACAGACAAGATATTGCAAGTCTCTTGCTACTCTATTGCTATTATACATAGCAAACGTTCTCACAAGCTACCATATTTCCCATATACTAAGATGTTACAAGCGGTAAGACACCCTATAATTAGATAGATATTTTTTTGAAAAAAATATTTGAAGATTTACTGTATATACTCATGTATCATGTGATCTTTGAAGACATCATTTTCAAGCAAATTTGACTACAGTAAATGAATATATATTTCGGTCAATAGCAATGCCATGGTCAGCAGTACATATGCTCATTTTATATCTCATGTCTGATGTGACCCTCTTAAAATTAGCTTCAAAATTGGGTCTTCAAAAGTCACATGATATGTGAGTATATATGATAATAGCTTACTGCACTAGCAAGTCCAATTTGCCCACTGTTCAGTGTCATTTTTCTTTCTCTCACAACTAATAGTCACATTTTTGACCTATTATTAAATATTTGTGCATATTATTAATTAGATTTTCAATAGTTTATCACAATGTTATACCTGTTCACATCAGAAACAACTCTTTCTTGTCACCACAAGGTATCTCAACACTCAGCATGTTTACATTCAACTCTCAGCTGATATATGGTATGGTACTAACAGGATATACATTACTTATTACATATAAATGATAATTTTAGGATTATATTACATGTCTGGGATTTATGATTGCTTGTATCTTGTGACTGGGGTTCATGAGGGTTGGAAAACTCCTCTCTATAACTTGACCTTTTCGTATTATGATGCGTCTTAACATACAGAAAAGACAGTACATTCCTTCATTGTTCAGTCAGCAGTGAAAAGCCGGGTGAGGGCTGCATTGTATGTTGACACTACCCACTCATAAAAAGTGTACATTGAATTATGTTTTGTTAGGCTCTCTTTACCTTGGATATGTGTCTGGTTAACGTAAGTTGAGGGACAGGCCTCAGTTAACCTTCATCAATTAATTCCTTATTAGGAGAAACCTGTTCACCTTAGATGTTGTTTTTAATGAATTTTTCTTGTTTCTTAATACTTCACTTAGCTTTTGGAAAGCACTTTTGCTATCCCAATGCATTTTAATGTTGCACTTTGTCTTCTTTTAAAACACTTCCCAGACATTTAAATTGTTGTAGTTGTTTCATTTTGGTATTTCTGATTTGTAATTTTCATCTTGGGCTGTTTCTTTTGCTGACAACTATACATTCTATCTTCTTGCAATGAATGTTTAGTACTTTCTCCCCACTTTCCTTTCCTATCTTCTGTAATATTAGTATTATCTGAAAAACAAAATATTATATTTTCTGGCTTCAAATAACACACAAAAGATGGATAAGCCTTAAAACAATACAATCAATCAATCTTTCCTGGTAAATTTTCTGCTTCATTAGTGGAACAGGCCTAACTGAAACCATATAGAACTAAAATTCAGCTGAAACAAGGTAGAGAATGGATGGATCAAAATGGCGGTGCAGTGGTTAAAAAATCAGTGTCACTTTTCTTTCTATCACAACATTTCCAAGCCCTCATATCACTCCTCGCCAGAAAAGCCTTGGAGGTGAGAAAGCTGTTTGAGTGGAACTTTCATTTTATATCTGGAAAATATAGGAAACTAGGATGATTCGACATTGTGAAGCAGTTGAACAAAGTTAACTTTCAATGTTTTTATATCACTGTTGTAACCTAGGGAAGGTTACTGAATAGAATAATCAAATGAAGTTTTGTTTAATGATTGATAATATGTAGGACAAGAACAACACATATAAGATTCACCAGTAGCGCATAGAAGAAGTAATCAACTGCTAGAAGTGAGTCAAATGAATTCCACAATGAATCTCCAACTCTAGGCCATGTACAGTATTCACTACTATATTTGTTGAAATGGGGGCATACCCATTATCATCCATAGGTATGCTACAACAGTCACCAATCTCATGAATTTACCAAATTAGCATAACAAATGCTGGACAACGTCCTTAAAGATGAAGAAGTGACTTGAAGCAACAAAAATATGATTCTACAGAAAGATGCTGAGGATACCATGGATCAAATATGTAGGCAAGGACAAGGTTTTAGAGAAAATGGAAGCAAAAAGGAAACTTATATTTAACATTGGGAAAAGGCAGTTGAAATTTCTGGGGCATGTAATGTGGAAGGAGGGCTTGGAAAATTTGATACTCACAGGACAGATTAAGGAACATAGGAAAACAGCAGGTAACATAATTGGTGGGCTTGTGTAAATGGATGATGGAACAGGATTTGGAGAAATAATGAAAAACAAAACAAAATCAAGAGCAACAATGGACAGGAAGATGTGGACATAGCACGTAAAAGGATTTTGTTAATGTTCCATTTGTTCAGTTGGCAACTCTATTTTGTTCATGAGATTTTCAAGATGGACAAATCACCTAGTGTCCAGGAATTAAATTTGGCAAAGTAGAAAAATGTCATAGAATTATGCGCAACTAGTAGGCTATAACTGATTTACATGTGCAAGAGGAAATTTATTTGAACCAGAATTTGTTCCAAAAATGTAGGTTTTTCTCTAAATTGTTCAGGATTGTGTGTGTGTTACATATACATGCATGCACCATTGTAGCAATCCTGAAGGGTTGAAAGTTTTAGAGGTATTCATTCATATATAGTGTGTCTTAGGCAAGTAGACCTGTCAAACTACAGTTGATGTGTCCCAATTTGAAGGCTCACTTTGGTTATGGACCTGTGGCCATTAATTTCAGTCTAGGAAGAACTCAGCCCAGCAATGTTGTGTCATCACTGCACTGGTTGCATCCATAGCTATGGCACCCATTTTACCCTGTTGTGCTAGATGGCTGTTGACCCTACAAGAAGGTTCATTTGCCCTTTGTTGAGTTTTTAATTCTGCTTGGTGTCTAGCCACCCTCCTCACCAGAAAAACCTGGTGGGGGGATCTTTTTAGTTGCAAATGACCCAACTATGTGACAGGTAATACTGTAGCCTGACCTGACCTGACCTGATATGACATACTCTTGTGATAGAATTGTTGCTCTTTTGACCAGTGTATAACAGCTGGAGTAAATAAATATAGCTACACAATCTGTCATCTGAAACCTTTTGAACAAGATCCTTTTCAGAATTTGTAACCATAGTACAGGTATGGTGTATAGGGTAGGCAACTGAATTGATTGTGTACCCTTAGGGGCATCTGTTGCTCTTTTTCATCTTCTCACAGTTTTCAAGGTGGGGTAAAAAAATCACTTAAAACTGCACAAAATATGCAAGAACAGCAGGGCCACATCTTACTAGATGTGACTTAGTAGTGTGACTTTGTGATGTGGTATTTCGATTGGCATATTGGATGTTGAGAGGTATATTAATGTTAATAATACCCATTTTCTTATAAGGAAACATTCAGCATTCACTGACTGAGCAGACAGTGTTGCTACCGGTTGAAATTTATAAAACCTTTCTATCAAAACAGTTTTTCAGGAAAATAGGTTTCTCAAGTTCACTAACCGTTATTTCTCTTTCCAGTATTGACAAAGGCTTCCTTCCTAATTCAAAGTTGTGTAAAAAGTCAACATTTTGATTATGTCATTATTTTCTGTTTGAGTTATATATGCTATCCATTTTAGTTGTTACTCCTACTGAAAGTCCCTTTGTGACATGGCTTTGCACCAGTCCATGATATCTGATGAAGAATGGTCCTCTCTAAGTCCTGCAGGGTTCATTCACTTGAATCCATTTTTAATTCTTGACCTGCGAAAACAGTTGTATATAGATGATAGTTTCAAATTTTCTGAACAAGTTTCATGCCATGAATGACATTCACATGAGAGTCAAGATTTGAAGAGACTATTTAAGAACATGACAAGCTTTTAGGAGCATGAAAATTTGGATCACATATTTATTATGGCCATTAAAACTTTTTTTTTCAATAGAGATCATCTTTTGGGGGTTAAAGAGATTCATCTAGATACCTCCAAAAATTTTCTAAAAAAGGACATACCATGATGAAAAAGACTCCAATATAAAAACAAAGGTGTATCATCAAAATGTTTGCTATTATTAAGAGGAAACACCAAAATATTTTTGATTATTTTATTAAATCTTTTAATCCTTTCTAGCATGTTCAAAATTTTGGTTAAAGATTTTCTTTTTCTTTCTGGGCAAAAGATTAGTATTAGGAAATTTAGCTTCTTTTTTTGCTGTAAAAAAACATGTTGTTTTGGAAATTCTTGCAAAAATTAAATAACTGTCAGATTTTAATGAAATTTTCAGGACTTATTCACAAATGAATTAAATTATTTAAAAAATTTTGTTTTAGAAAATCCTGGTAAAAATATATATTTTTTTTTTTTTTTACATCTGTTAACTGCCACTTAATTTTATGAAATTTTGAGAAATTAAAATTTCAGCTTCTTCATATTTATATTAGTTAAAAGTGGGACTATCATCAATTTGTTTTTGTTACACAGAAACATCATTTACTGAAAATCTGCTCCAAATCATAAAATAAAAAATGCAATAAAATTATGACATTATTTTATTAGAAAAGTTTTTAAATGCTTTTATAAATAAAATATATTGTCTTAAAGAAAATTTTTTTCGATGAATAACAAATTTTTACAAGATTTGTTTTCATTTTTTAAAATGTTAATTAGAAAAATTTATTGTTTTAAATCTTTTAAATTTCTTAATTTCAGACTTTTAGATAATGTTATTAAGTGAAAACTATATTTACTAATAATAAATGGAAAAGTTTAAAAAAATCATCAAACACAAATATTTTTAAAAGAATTTTGAATTTTTTTCTTTGTGTATAAATGTACCAATTTTTTTAAGCATAGATAGCCATACATGACATTATCAGAAAATAAGAACAATGACTATAGTAAATTTAAATTTCTAAAATTCAATAAAAGAGAATATTTTCCTAAATTTTAAAGATTACTGTGTATCTAAAAAAAATAAATAAAAAGGGGCTCATGTCATTTTCTTCAATTATGTTTTACAGATAAAGCCTCCGTAGAACAGCATTAGACCTGCCAAACACATCAACACAGCTACTGTTGGGTTTAAAAAATCCATTTCTGTACTATTTTAAGCTTAGTAAATAATATTAGTTTCAAATCAGATTAATTATGCTTTAAATCCTCTAATATTTCTCAAATAAAATTTCAGAAAAGTATATTTTATTTTTCGAGATTTTTTTAATAAAGAGAATTACGTTGCGATGAAAGACAACTAAAAAGAAGATAGCTAATTAGCTATTTTACCAAAAAAAAATTCTTTCCAGTCAATTTAAATTAGTTTTTGAAATACAGCACAGTATTTTGCTTATTGGAAATATTAAATTTATGCTATTAGCTTGAAATTAAAACTAAAATAAAAGCTTCCAGAAAGATTTTTCCATTTAAACATTCATTAGGTATTGCATTTTTATGGAAGTCCCTAGATTTATCTTTATCAGTCCATTTTTTTTTTTTTTTTTTTTTTTTTACCTTAATCAAGGTTATAATGCTACTAAGATGGGTGGGGATGAAAGAAAATAAGAAAAATTTAAGAGAAGAAATTGGAAACCCTATTCTAAACATGAAACCAGGGATAAACCTGTACTCCTGTTAAAAAGACAGGGAAGGAGTGTGAACTGAGTGATAAGCAAACCTATCTACTCTCTTTGCCATATGAAACTCATTTTTCATCACCTGTTATGATATATTTCAGGAACCGATTATTTCTCTGTTGTGAAAGGAGACTTGTTGCTATAGATAAAAAATCTACTTTGTTCTTTTCACTAAGATCATTTTGAACCAAAATTACTCATTTGCTGGCTTTCCCTATGATTTGGTATATTTATTTATTTATTTTTTTTTTCAAGCGTTTCACCCTAAGCAAGGCTGGAAGCCACTAGGATGCAAGGGGTTACAGAAAATTTAGAACAAGATCAGATAGGAGTGATAGAAGAAAGGATGAGGAGAAGGGTAGTGGATAGATCAAGGCAACTGGAGATGTCGATTGACATTACATTTGAATAGTTGGAGATTATAGCTCTCAAGGAAACTAGAATAGGGAAGGGAGTTCCACAGGCGAGAGGTGCAAGACATGAAGCTATTGGAGTAGAAGAGACGGCTACATTTAGGAGTTTCAACAGTGAAGGGGTGAGAGCGGGATGTCAGCCTTGTACGGCACTTGAACTCATGAAGTCTGGCAACCAGCGAATGCAGCTCCTCGGAGCATTTGCCATGAAAGTATTTGTAAAACAGACAGAGAGAGGCGACAACTTGCCTGTGAGAAAGTGTCTGTAGACGAGATGCCAGATCAGGGCCAATTATATTGCATATCCGCCTCTGGAGCCTATCAAGAATCCCGAGGCAAACAGAAGAGTCTCCAGACCATATATGGCAGCAATACTCCATGCAAGGGCGAATTGTTGACTTGTAGATCTGGAGGATCGATTCCAGGGAGAAAAATTTTCCTGGCGCGGCACAGGGAGCCACCTTTCCTTGCTGTGGACGAAGCAATTGACTCAATGTATTTGTTCCATCTCAGGTCAGCAGTCAACATGAGACCGAGCAGCCACAGAGAGGTGCTCTCGAGCAGTTGAGCGTCAGACATGGTAGATTGTGATGTGTTTAACACCTTTGCTAATTCCTGAGTACTTTGGTGTGGATTGCTTTTCCACTAATGATTTTAGAGCTTCATCGATAAAGTTGAATGAATGCTCTGGTCTTTGTTCATTTTCCAACAGTGTTTCTCCATAAGGAAACTTTGCAAACCAATTTCCTACTTGTTGGTCTGTTATGACTTGACCATAAATATTACATATTTTCTTAGATGTTGCCATAGTTTTATTCCTATAACATATGACATTAATGAACTTTTAATCTCTCCATTAATTGGGTTAAGAAATTTATTCTTTAACTCACTGTGTATGCTGCCACTGCCATGCAAAAGCAAAGTACACCAATTTTATTCTTAACTTCCATGTATAATTAGTAGTTAGGATGACACACTCCTCATTACAATTGGGTCCCCAAAATGGAAATTACTTAAGACTCAAACTAATTTTTTTTTTTTTTTTACAGAAATGTTCACTCTGTAAAAGGCCGAAGAGCCACTCAAGGTAGAGGGTTACAGAGTAAGAGACACAGTTCATGGGGATATGTGGGGTAGATAACTGTTAACCCTAGACTTGAATAGGTTAAGATTGTATTGATTGCAGAAGTAACATCTTGGGAGGCAATTCCACAGAGCCGCAGTTCATAAGAAGAAGCTGCTTGAGTGTAACTTACATCTCACCAATGGAATAGAAAAGGAATGAGGGTGATTCACTCCAATGTGCATGGGTTTTAGCTGTCAAGGTTAGAACTGGTGGAATTAAGGAATGTAGTTCATCTGAACACTTCTGTGGAAATAGCAATAGAGCAGCAAGAGGTTGGGAGAAATGGGTTGTAGAGTGGAAAAATAATTCGTCACTCACAAAGCCACATAGGCACTTTTCAATCCTATTGAGTCTGGAAAGGAAGACTGGGTAGCTTCTGCCCATTTGGCAGCAGTATTCCATTTTGCGGCCTGATTCTTGGAGGGTGAAGGAGTCAGATATTTATGGAAGTGGTACAGGGAACTGACCATTTTTCTAGTACCTTTATTGAGGGATCATATATACAAGAAAAAAATGTAATGAATCTTTGAAAAGTTACTCCTATAATTTCTCTCTCTCTCTATTTTTCTCTGTGTGCTATGAACCTTCAGGGCATGACCAATCATGGCTCCCCACAGCTTCGTGTCTTTTGTTGCTCACAGCAGTCTTTGCTCCTTTACATTTGCCAGTTTGTCATTGGAGTACTTGTTCCTCCACCTGTTTGATCAAACTTGTCAATTAGGTTACCCACTACTTTTCTCTGCTTTGCTTGCCTTTGATGGCCCCTGTGAGTGTTAAATTCTCCAAGCTTTCTTCCCTTAATGTGTTGCAAATATCCTCTAATATTAGTCACATGCTCTGTGCTTATCAGTAAAACTGTGTCTGAGTTGCCTTAAGTCTCTTTTTCACTTGTGACAAAATTGTCCAGCGTTCAGTGCCATATAAAAGATTAGACTGATTGAGATGGACTGAATAGAAAATTAGAATAAATATGAGCTTTTTTTTTTTTTTTTTTTTTTTTTTTTAACCATCAATCACAGCAAAAGTCAAAATAGAAACAAATCTGATAACACATTCAAATCTTTAAATTTTAGTCACTCATACATTCTATCTCTCTTACTCACTCTCTATCTTCTCTCTCTCTCCCCCTATCTATCTATCTATATATATATATATATATATATATATATATATATATATATATATATATATATATATATATGTGCATACATACACATACACAAGTTTCATTAAAGACAACTGACAAGGTACTGCGAGATTACTTTCCTTCTGGCATGCCAAGTCCTTTAATAATTGTGTAAGGTAATCACAAACGTGTGTGTTTGGGAAAAGAATTTCTATTTTATACAAGTTCCGTTAAAGACAAGTGACAAGGTACTGTGATTACTTTCTTATATATATATATATATATATATATATATAATTCTGTACCTGTTGCTTCGCTGATGGCAAGATGATCAAATTTAAAATCCTAATGATAAAAAAATGCATTTGTTTTACACAACAAATGCTTACTTTTCAACATAATCTCCTTCTTTGTTAATGCACTTAATGCAGTGCTGAATATTAATCATATACGTTGAATATTATGCAATTAAAATTTTGTGTCTGGATATGGACTTATTGATCTACCCTCATATTTCAGGCAAATTTTTTTTAGAAAAGTCCAGGTCCCTAAAACTCCTAATACAAATACACAAATGTGCAAAGTTCCTTTATTCTCTGAGAAAGAGAACATATTAAAAGTGACTCAGTCATATCGAATCGTCATGTGTTTCTCTCTGCCTTCCAATCATTTGTGAAAATTTCACTTTTTGGTTAATATTGGCTTTGTACTTAAAAACCAGTCATTAGTGATCAAGTGTGTGTGACAATTACATAAACATGTCCTTGCTTGTGGGTGAGTGTTACTTGGTGAAAGTCATTCTCTGCTTGACTAGCTTCCTCCAGACTGTTGGCTGTGACTAATCAGTCACCTGGTTACTACGGTCGGCCTGTCCTAGTGTCTAGTTAAATTGTCTCTGACTTCAAAACTTGCTAAAACAAGTCTCACTGAAACTAAAGACATTTTCTCCACAAAAGATCAGAGAAATTTTTATATTGCTGCTTATATAATCAGGAAAAAAAAATCAAATCCTTAAATATTTAAAAACAATATTTATTCAAGTATTTCAGTTGACAGTTTTCTGGGTAGATCATTAGATGGCAGCATGAACTAATTGAAAAACTACTGTTGACCCTTAATTTGTCAAAATAGATATTTAAAACCAAATAGTTTTCAGTTATCTTAAATTACCATGGGACAAGAGCATCTTCTTTTATGTACCGTGTCTTCTCAGAATGTAGGCAATCATGGCTCTCCACATTTTCTTATCCTTTGTAGCTCCACCATCCATTACTCAAGCTCATTAAGTAAATTATGTATTGTTTTCCTCTGTCCTTTTTGCCTTCAATCTGCCCTGTGAGTATCAGATTTTCCAATCCCTCTTTCCTCATTATTTACTCTAGAATTTTCAACTATCTCTTCTTGATGTTAAATATAAGTTTTCTTTTTGTTTCCATTTTCTCTAAAACTGTCATTGCTCACATATTTGGTCCATGGTATCCTCAGCATCTTTCTGTAGAACCATATTTCTGCTGCCTGAAGTCTCCTTTTCATGTCCAGCATTCACCGACATATACAAGTTCTGATATTATGTAACAGTTTGGTATTTTCTTTGTTTCTAATGTAGTAGATTAAATTTGGTGACTAAGTAATTGCAAGTTCAACCCTTGGTAGTATAGATTTAGGCTCTGAGGAAAACAGAATGAGCAATCACTGAGCATATATATTTCAGTATATTGAAACTAGGGTCCAAGTCCTCATTTATTGCTGTGACATTTATTTTGATCTTTTGTTTCCTTGTGATCATGCAGCATGTCTTACTCAGGTTTTGGTGCACACTGACACAAACGATAATAGAAATGCATTGGTGGGTCGATGGAAAGCTGGGAGAACCCCCTTGTTGTATGCTTACATGTCCATTAGAATCGGCAGCATGAATAATAAACAATCAAAGTGATTGAAATGACTGTATTCAAAAGGATTAAATTATAAGGTAATAAGTATGTTAAATACACAGGCAACTTTGAGAGGATTATCTAAGGATTATCTAAGGATTAATTAGAGTGGTTGTAAGCAGAGAAAGAGAATATTTAGTTTGACACTTAGTGCTTGAGGGAAACAGATTTTTGAGTGAATGGAGCACAGCTTTTAAAGAGAGATCCTTATGTTAATCTATAAAAATGTTATTAATGTTTACCTTTGAAAATTATATTGAAATTTGTCCAAAGTTAAGAGTTATATCTTTATTTGTTGCTGTTATTTTTCAAAGTTTGATTGTTTCCCGTGTATAGCAGTGAATTGAGAGTTTGCAGTGTGTGGGGGTGGGTCGTTATGAAGAATGAAAACTGTATAATTAGATTTGACCTTCTGTTACAAATAGTCTTTGTGGTTTAATAAGTAAGGCAACAGTCCCAGACAAGTAGGCTCTCTGGAGAAAAGGTATGCAAGTTTTAATGTCACTGAAGGCTTATGATTTATTTCCAGCCTGTCCTAATGACCATAGAAAGGTAGTCCGAGAAGTTAAGAGAAACAAGGAACTGAAATAAACATGTAGAATATGAGACAAAAAAATTATAACAAGTATAAACGTCCATAATTAGCATGCATTTATTGTGGCAGGTGGCAGAAATAGTTGATAAATATTCTGAGGCATTTCTCTGCTGCCGATGTAAATGACTTTTGCTATGTGTAAGCCAAGCACAAAACACAGTTCCTAAGTTTGCTTGTGGTTTTTCTTGAGTGGCAAGTATACTCATGATCTGATTTCCATTAGTTCATAGTTTGTGTTCTGAATTCACAAGTTGGGCATTTTCATGCTTCTGAAGGTTCAATCATGACTGGCTTTTGTTTGCAGTGGTTCATGCAAACTTTGAAAAATAAAATATCAAAAACAAAATGAATACCAATCTTGTTATGTGAAGAAATTTTTATTTTAGATTTACTCAGTCTCATGCTCTTTCGCTCTCATATGATTTGTATATTCCTATTCATATGTATATAAAAGTAGTCTATTTTAAATACTTTTAAGAGTTCTATAATAGATTTTGTTTCTTTTAATTAGGCCTTTAAAAGCCTGTTTGATATTTAATTCTTATGTATAATATGCACCCCTAATTTGAGGCTTAATAATCTGATAAAAAAGCATATTATACATGAATAATTATTGTGTGTGTATATATATATATATGTATATATATATATATATTGGAACAATATGTAGCATTTTTCAGTAGGTGACATTTGAAAACATGACTGAAATTCATAACATATATATATATATATATATATATATATATATATATATATATATATACTGATATTTACATTTCAGTATGTTTTCTATACAATTCCTATGGCAATTTTAAATGTTTTTGTGTTAAAAGTGAAAATGGAAGTAAATGAAATGCATTTTTCATCAATCAAAAATACTGCTGTACAAACAGCAAAAAAGAAATGTGCCATTCATGGAGATGGTGCTATAGCTGAGAGTAGAGTTTGCAATTGATTCTCTAGGTTCAGAAGTGGAAAATCAGAAGACTGAGAATATTCTACTAAGCCAGCAATTGTTGATGATTACCACACTGAAATGTCAATCAAAAATAATCCAAGTCGTATATAATATATGAGTGTTGCAAGGCATTTAAAAATACTTGGATATGGTCAGACATTGAAAAATGGATTGTTTGCAATAATGTGGAATGAAAATTGTCCTGGAGAAAATGAAAATCTGGTCTGCATCTAAAAAAGTTAATACTGCATATTTGGTAGGATTGGAAGAACATTGTGTATTATGTGCTCCGTATGCAAAATCAAACCTTGAATGCAAACAAGTACTGTTCTAATCTATATCAATTAAAGGCAGCAATCGATTAAAAGTATTCAGAATTAGCCAGTTGGAAGGCTGTTGTCTTCCAGGAGAATAATGCCAGACCTTATGTCTTTTTCAAAACCTGGCAGAAATTGGTACAGTTTGGCTGAGATATCCTACTCCAGTTGCTATACTTACCTGACCTTGCACCTTTGGATTAACATCTATTTTGATCACTACAAAATTCTATTAATGGGAAGGACTTCAATTCTCTAAAAGCCTATAGAAATCACTTTATCACACAGAAAGATGTCAAGGATAGAATCATATGGTGAATGCTAGTGTAAGAAAATGGCACATATGGGGTTGAATAAATCTATGTACATATTATCTAAATATTGTCTTTAAAGTTTACTTAAAAAATACTACAAAGTTTTTGTTTAAAATTTCATGTTTGGTCAACTTTACTGTTGATTACAATGTATGAGGGTTTCAGGAATTCAGTTCTTAAAACTGAACAGTCCAAGTACCTATGCATGATTTGATTATAGGGGTGAAAGCATGTGGGTAGTATCACCAATTTTTGGAAGAACTCATAACAAAGAAATTGTGCACAGGTTTTGAATTCAGAGTTATCCTTCCTCGTAGACTGAGTGCCAGTATATATATATATATATATATATATATATATTATCTCCAAATGCAATAAGAACAAATCAAATATAAATTCAAACATTCATAACATTAATTTAAAAAAGGGTTCAATACAAAAGTAGAGCTATAATTATTTATTTAGGTTATTACATTTGGGCATACATATTTCTGCTACAAAAATACACTAATGATTCGATACTAAATAGCATCTCATCAGGCAGTGGTAAAATGAATCATTTTACCACCATCTTATGGGAGGCTATGTTGCATCAAAAGATTAGTGCATTTTTGTTGTGGAAATATATGTTTGAATGTAATAACCTACGATAAAGAAATATACATTCTCAGATTGAGTGTATCTGTGTGTGTGTGTGTATATATATATATATATATATATATATATATATATATATATATATATATATATAGTCTGTACAACATTTCTTGCACCTTTTTTTAAGCTGGATACTGAATTTACAATAGGAAACATTTTCCTTTTAATAAAAGTGCTTTTCTCTCTTTGCAGGGAAAAATGGTTGGAAGATTTGGCCACTCCCATCTATCTTTCTCCTTTATATTTAATTGGTTTTCTCTTGTTTTTTATATAATGCATTTATATAATACATTTTGGCTTTTATATATATATATATATATATATATATATATATATATATATATATATTTACTTATTATAAAACGCAGATTGTGTGTGTGTGTCTGTAACGTTTATATATTGGATCGGATTTCCTACATTTTTCAACTGATTTCAACAAAACTTCACAGGACTACATAAAATTACCTTATGGTGGTTCTAACAGTGCCAAAAATGGGAAAAATATAATTGTTTTTGCACAAAATCAATTTGAAAACACGATTAAGAGACATCGTGAAAATGGAAGGGCAACTCACATCGGGTTGTTTGTGTGTCTGGGTTCCTTTAAATATGAGAGCGGATTTCCTATATTTTTCAGCCGATAAAACAAAACTTCACTTTTTTTTTTTTGGCAGGTAGTGTTTCTTACTCTCTTGCACACTTTTTTTTTTATTTTTAACATTCAGAATGCTTTAAAAATTCCATTTACAAGACAATTATTTATAATAAAATTCTATTCAATCGGGAGATTCATAACAATTGAAAACAATGTTTTTGTTTGAGTTTGGGTTTAACCAATTCGTAAAAAAAAAAAAAAAACTAATTAAGACATGCGTGTCTGTAAACCTTAAACAATAATCTAATGATCTCTACTGATTGTATGAATACAAACATCGGAAGAAATTCTTTATCTTTAGGGAAAGATAATGAAATCTAAACATACACAAGAAGTCCTAACTAAAAATAATAACCGGAACGGGAAACTACTTTAAATACACATGGTGTCCAATTTTTTTACTGTATTCAATAAGTAAAAATCATAAATTGTAAAAGATTATTATTACAGAAAGGCTACTAAATGAATAAGATTTGTTAGATCATAATTAATAAACCCAAATAAAGTTAATATTTTTTGTATTAGAAACAACGAGTGGAAAATATATTAAAATCAGAATTCTAATTATGAATCACCACAAGCAAAATATGCAATTTTTATTACTGTATTCAATAAGTAAAAATCATAAATTGTAAAACTAAAAGATTACAGAAAGGCTACATACATTTTTCAACCGATTTCAACAAAACTTCACTTTTTTTTTGGCATGTAGTGTTTCTTATTGTCTTGTACACTTTTTTCTTTATTTTTACATTCAGAATGCTTTAAAAATTCAATTTACAAGACAATTGTTTATAAAATTCTATTCAATCGGGAGACTCATAACAATTGAAAACAATGTTTTTGTTTGAGTTTGGGTTTGACCAATTCCTAAAAAAAAAAACTAATTAAGACATGCGTGTCCGTCAACCTTAAACAATAATCTTTGTCAATTTTATTTTTCAGTCTTTATGATGGTGGATACTTGATCTATCTCTTACTGTTATATCCCCGGGCAATGCCGGGCTCTACTGCTAGTATATATATATCATTAGTGTAAATGAAATTATTAACCTAATTGCTTCATAAATCCTGCTTGTCTGTAATACCAGTGATTACATGTTTTTTTTAATTATTTTACCCCAAGCAAGGCAATAAAGCCACTAAGATGCAAGGGATTACTGAATAAGGGGAGGAAACAATAAAAGAATAGGAATTAAGAAATCAAATGATACCAATTGACATTGCATTTAAATTATTTGAAGATCAAAGTTGACTGGGAAACAAGAAGCCAGAAGAAAGTTTCACAAGTGAGGAGTGCGAGAGAAGAAACTGTTAGCATAGAACTTGGTTACATTAGCCATTTTAACTGCAAAATGATGAGACCTAGCTGCCAATTGAATTTGTAAAGCCAAGAATCAAGAGGAAAACTCATAAGAACAATTGCCATGATAATATTTATAAAAACGGTACAGGGAAGCTACTTTACGGCAAAATGAAAAGACTGAAGACAACATGTCAGATCAGAACTGATAATATTGCAGATTCTTCTTTGTATTTTATCAAGAATCTTTAAATACAAAACAGAAGTACCAGACTAGATGTGGCAACAATATTCAACACATGTATAAATGGTATATCTACACCTAATATTACAAGAATAAACAATGCATTTCTATATTCAAATCATTTACAATTCATTCTTGTAGTCAAATATTTTTCTATACATCTTTTATTAAAATAATTTCCAATTAATTTCTACATATGCTTTTAGTATTTGTTATGTTACTATATATGTACCCATTAAAGTGAATGAAAGTTTTGACATATTGTTTAATAAAGCCCATCACTGAAATGGTTAATGCATTTAATGCAACATTACTGTTTATTTGGTAGACAAAAGGCACCGCCAATGGGTAAATGAGACAAATCTTGTCTCTGTTACCCTGCGGGTAAAAGTGAGAAAAAAGAGGGTAAGGCTTTGGACTCATTTCTTTTATACTAATTTTGCAATGCAATCTAGTGGTTGTTAGTAGCTCTTTGGCAGACAAATGGGGTGATTCCACACTGTCTTCAATTTGGACATACACAGGTGTACCATACTTGTTACCTGAGAGAGAAGACATAGTTTCATAAGTCTCGGAAAAAGAAAGATTGCTTTTATAGGAGTGGCCTTAGATCAAACCCATATAAGTGAAGTGGGACATTTTTCAGTAAAATAAAATTAATATAATATTTTTTTTATTAATTAGGAGTATCATAATATCGATATTAACAGAAGTACAGATGAATAAATTGCTATTTTAAATAACATTTTTACTGGCTCTGATTAAATCTTTCTCTCGGGCAGCAACTCTTTAAACTGTTAGACCAATTGGAACAATTTTTTCAATACTATTCCTACTACTGTTGATCTTCTTCTGTGTACTGTGGCCCACTGACTTTCTCTTTTGCTTTCAATATATTCTGTGAGTGTAAAATTTATCATGTCCTCTTTTTGATTGTGTCTCAGAAATTTTAGCTGTCTTTTTCTGATTCTAAGTGTTCTTTTTGCTTCCCTTTTTCCTTGAGACTTGCTTGCTACTTACATGCTCTGTCCATGGTATTCTCAGTTTTCCAGTCTATTAGAGAAACAATTTTCCTTAACTTTTGAGTGGAACAAAAAAAGATTAAATACCATATAAGTAGAAGTGATATTTTTAGAAAATCTCATACATGGTAATTTTGTAATAATATTGATATGCGACTTAATGCTTAGCAGAATCCTTAATGAAAGCAGAATCCTTAATCTCTGATATCTCACTCTGATACTTTGTCAGTTCTCATCAGCCAGTGTGCATATGTGTGATACTATAGTCCTCTCATTTGAAATGTGGACCTTACATTCTCACCTGCAATGTCTTAGAGACTGTCTTTACTCTTTCTTGGGGTAGTTGTTTATGTATCTCCTGTATTACGTTCCTTTCCCATGCTTGCAACCCAGATGCAGCCAAGAGGTCAATTCAGGTCAGTCCTATTTATTTGATGTTACGTTAATTGTAAAGTATATTCTGCATAATCTGAATTGAGGTACATACTATAATTATAAACAGTTTTATTTTAATATTGAATTTTCAGTGTATAATATTGAACTTAGAAATATATATATTCTAGTCACCTGAAGATTGCATGAAACTCAAACAGTGATTCAAGTTGTCTCATTGAGGGTTGATGCTGTAAAGTGTTTTTTTATTGCTCTGATTGGATAGCCTAGGTATAGATCACTCTAATTTGCTGCTTAGGTAGGTTTTTGTCTTTTCTTCTTTTTTAGTTTTGGAATTTTTTTCTTGTCTAAGTTGTTGTTTTTTTTTTTTTTTTAGGTCTTTTGGCAGGTAGTCTGTCTTTTGCACCAACATACATACATATATATATATATATATATATATATATATATATATATATATATATATATATATATATATATATAATAAAAAAAAATTAAACACTAATATTCCATGGTTATATATAATAGTAACAAATTATAACCATGTATTATTAGTGTTTAAACCATTTTATTATATTCTTACTCTGTCCTGGACATTGAGTTCTACCTAGATTCTATCCTCTTGGAAACTTATATATATATTACAATGAATCATTCATACAAAAAGTAAATTAGTAAAGTTAATGATATAAAATGGCGAAATCATTTCACTAACTAAATTTTAAAGATGCATTAACCTACTAATCACTCGATGAATGTTATGATCCTTGTTTTTTAAAATTATAAATTTTATATCATTACCTTTACTAATTTACTTTTTGTATGAATGATTTGTCATCATCAGTGATGTTATGACTTGGGGTCATGACAAGTTTTGGGTCTTGCAACATCATACTTGTTTGCCCAAGAGACCCTACCAAAACAGTACTATTCCGGCAGTAATGTAAATTAAACTACACTACATATTTGAGATATATATTATAAAATTTTTTTTTTTTCTGTTTATACATTTTTTTATTGATACACTTATTTGAGTAAATGCTGTTTTTAAAATTAGATAGTATTAATTACATTTACTGGCCTGAATATATGAGAAATTTCATCGAAAATATGCATCCTCTGACAGGAATCAGAATTCTAACCTATATAGAATCATCATTTAACCTGACATGCTATGACTGTTCAACCTTAGGCCTGAAGATTGCAGTTAAGCAGGAAACAGATTATTGCCACTGGGTATTGACCATAATATCCACTTTTATATTATATATTTAATCTATAAAAATTCAACAGTGAGTCCATTATAAAAAAAAAAAAAGGGGGTAATGATGAGTAACTAATTTATTAATCAATATTTAACTCTACTTTTTTTTTATTTATTTATGTATTTTTTGTTTGTCTTGTAGGGAATGGCTGATAAAACAACTGTGGAGAACATTGTTTTCATTCTTCTTGAGCTGCTTTCCAAACCATGTAAGTACATTTTTCAGATGTTTCAATTATGAATAACTATAAATATGTTGAGATTGTGTCTTGTGGTGTAATGGATATCAGCTTGGAATGAGAAATCAAAGAGCCAAGTTTTAATTCCATTCAGGGTTGTTACATTCACTTACATGCAAATAGCCTTCAATGTATAAATAGTGCATTAGTTAACTTGTTTTTTGTGAGGTCTCTTTTGTGCTCATAGATGCATTTTCTAAAATTTCTGCTTGTTTCTCCAATATATTGGGAGGAACAGTTTTGGCAATTTACTTTATAGATGTCTGTTTCAGAAATATTATTGCTATTAATGTTTGAGGATCTGAGTATATCCATAATGGTTATGGAATATATATATATATATATCTTTATTATAAGGTATTATCTTCAGACATATGTAAACCACTACATCACTGCATCCTTGTTTTGCTGCCTATCATAGTATCTCCTAATGATAAATTTGACATTTCTATGGGAACATTGGATTCTGAAGAATCTTCTAATTTGGCTGGATTATTTATTTTGTATAATCTTACTGCTTATGAAGAGATTACTCTAGATAGTATAGGGTTGTATAGGGATGATAGTCTCATGATTGTGAAAAATTCTACAAGAAATAAAGTTTATAGTAATCCAGATACTGAACCCCTTATTAGCTAACTGCAGCACTTAACCAATTAGCCAATGCTTATATCCAGTAGACCACTGTTCTAGAGACATTATTAGAGAGTGTGATTTTGAAAACTTTTAATTTAAAATCAGGTGGTTAAATATCTCTTATCACAGTGAATTCATACCACTCTGACAATTTTTGATTTTTCAAGATGAAGAATTGTCAGTATTATCCACTGATTTACTGGAATTATTGTTTCCATTTTTGTTGTTATAGATATTATTATCAACATCCTGTTTCAATGATATATAATTGTTTTTTTTCAAGTGCTTATTGTTCTCATGTATCAGTTCATACCAATGGATTCCTTAAAATAATAACAATAAAAAAAATGTGAACACCATCTTGAATTATAATGTATAATGATAACTCATCTTGATATAAGAAATATTTTTCATAATTTTAAAACTATTTTAAATTTTTATTCCTCTTTTCAGACACAGGAAAGAATGCTTCTGCTCTTGTTAGCAGTGGTGCCAGCAATTTGCTTTTGCAAATTTTGGTCACAGAATCCAAAGAATCAGCACCAAGAATGGCTTTCATGCTTCAGCTCCATCAGCTGCTGGCAAAAATTGGAAGTAAAGGTACTAATTTCATCTTTGATTACACAGTGTGGGGTGAAAGAGAAAAGAGAAGAAAAATTATGTGGACTTAGCTTTTTTTTTTCTCCACAACATGTATCTGTGGAAGGAGAAAATGAAAGATATATAAGACAACTGGAGCGGGTAATTTATTAAGTGAAAGGTGGAAGGCTGTTGCATTGTGGGAGAATGGTTAGAGGAATAAAATCATATGTGGAGTGTAGCTCTGACCATTCTTATATTTGGTCGTGTGGGTGAAGAAGACTGCTAGAGAAGTGAAGTGCTTTTTCTTTCCATTTTTTTTAATCCATTTTTACTGTCTCAAAAGAGGGTTTGTTGATTTAATTACAGAACATGGGTGAGTGTTGATAACTTTTTTTTGTTCAAATTACACAGAAACCGGTCCAAAAGAACCCCACTTTATTTCATACATATAGTGTTTATTTCCATTAACTTTCAGATATTCTGATTAACTCAGAGAAACAAGTTGGGAAAAATTCCAAAAATATTAAAGCTCTAATAACCTAGACTTTAAAAATGGGGGAACATAAAACCTTATCTTCTAAGAACTGTAAGAACATACTAATAAAAATTATTAGGGTTTTTTGGAGATGACAGCCATCAGAAAATAATGTCACCATAACTTAGATAACCCACAAGCTGCTCATTGATTGATTTGCTTTTTACGTCTTATCAATCCTTTGCAGGTTATTTAAAGCCAGAAAATATTTTTAGATTGTAAGAATTTTTTTTTGAGATAAAGATTTAGTGATACAAGTCTTACTGATTAACCCATTGTTTGTGGGAGAAGAGGTGGATTCATACATTTCCCAAAGGTATTTGTCTGTATGTGAATATAACGAACCCAACTGGAATTGGAACTTGGCCCTCCGATTAATATTATCCATTAAACCAACTGCACATCAAAGTTTACAGCACCTGGTATTCCCAGGCGGTCACCCCTGTGGGTATTAAACAGGAATTGGAAATTGGCCATCTAGGTATTGACCAGGCTTGACATTGCTTAACTTCAGTGATCATATGGGACCAGGTGTCTCAACATGATGTAGCTGTAAGCCACATCATGCTCAGTAACATGCACATATACACATAGATAAATAAATAAAACATGAGTTGAAAAAGTAAAGAGTTAGTCTTTTTAGATATGGTGTCACATGACACTACAATAGTCATGTAATATGTTAGTATAAAAACAGCACTGAATTAAAAAGAATATTCCCTTTCACTCAGGCCACTACATGCTGAACATTTTTTTTTTCACTTCAAGCATGATAACAATGCTATTATGATGCAGGGGATTACAGGGAGTGAAAGAGAATGAGAAGACAGAAGATGGTGATAGGTGAGGTTGCATTTAAAATTTTTGAAAATTGTAGATGGCAGGGAAGCAAGAAATCAGAAGGGAGTTCCACATATGAGAAGTGTGAGAAAAGAAAATATTAGAACAGAACTGATGGTTGCATCTAGCTAGTTCAACAGTAAAATAGTGAAACCCAGTTGCCAATCTATTAGCATGCTTAAATTTGTGCAGTTGAGGCACCAAGGAAGAAAGCTTGTAGGTTTGTAGGGTCAGTTTACCTGGATTAAAAGTAAAAACTTAAAATCCAAATGTTGTGCCCATAAAAACAACATAACATGAAGAAATGATTTTTTTGCATAGGCAAAATTAAAACCATGTTGAAATAATCATACATTTATGTACACATTAACATTTGTTTTTACATAGTAAACATTGTAAACATTGTGTTTGTTCTGTTCGTAAAAAACCAAAGTTTAAAAATTTAAATGTTCAACAAAATTTTCCATTTGTTAAAGGATAGTTGGTAAAGTCATATATAAAATGTGTATATAAGTATGTTTGCCATTTTAACAGTGTATGTGTGACTGCTGACTGAATATATCTGTGTGTGTGTGGGGGGGGTGTAGGTGAAGCACATTAGTAGAAACATATTGTGAGTGCTTGAAATCTGATTACAGTGGTTGCAAAAGGAAATGGATGTACAGATAGATAAGACTTACTTTTTTTCATGGCTATGAATATTTATTTGAGTTGTGTGAATATTCCTTTGAATGGTGTGTAGTCATTGCTGACTGAGGTGTTGTCATGGTAATGAGAAGAGTCTGGTTGGGTGTTTACAGATCCAACCGCCTGTCATCAATGGGTGATCCAGCTGCTGACTGGGTTTTTGCTCTGTGTATTTGTATTTCCCCCAAAATCGCTGTATATATAATTATCCTGATCATGTGATTGGCTCCAAACAAAAACTTTTCAGTTTATATGGGATAACACCCAGTGACCAGTTCATTTGGAGTTCAAACATATGGGCATAGTCAGAAACATAGCATGTGACTGTACTGTCCAATCAAATTCCAGAAACTACTTATTTAATTTTGGATATTTTTATTGTTTAAAATTTCATTTTTAAGCTTTCCTACAACTGTATATTTTATTCAGTTTAATGTTTTTTTTTTTTTTTTATATCACCAGACTCAAAATTTCCAATGAAAGGACGACTGTCCCAAGCTTTGTCAATAACAGTGAGTATGGTTAAAAACAGTGCTGGTGAATTCAAAAAGTTAGTACCTCTTCTACAAGTCCTGAAACTGTACTCGACAAATAGTAAGTTCTCTCTTTGACTTTCATTCTTTTCTTTATTTTATTTTTTGAAATTTAATTATTCAAATTTATTTTAAAATGTTACACTTAATATAATAGGGAAAAATTAAATAATAATGTGAATAAATATTAAACTGTTATTGTTATAAATTATAATTCATATAAATATTGAAAAATTTTAAATATCAGCTATTAAAAAAATACAAAGAAATATTTAAAAAATTAAATGAATATGTAGAAGGTTGAGGGGATGAAAATTTGGCCTTATAAAAATATTGAACTAATCCACAAAAGAAAAGAAAGCTGATAAAGTATAAATCCAAATTTTGTATATTCTAGAAACTGAGGTGTTTTACAAAAATAGTTTCTTTTCTTATAGTTAGGTTTCTTCTTTGAAGACAGTTTTTGTACAACAGGAAATAGACTTAGACATAAGAAGATATCTTAATGAATCCTCTTGCTAATTTGACTTAGACTTTTACTCTGTAGTCTCAGAATCCTTTTATTTATACCTGGCATGTGGATGTAGTAGTAGACAAATGAATGTGTGTGCATATTTGACAGAAGAATGCTCAGCTCAATTTAAATGTGTGTTAAGGGTATAAAATTTCTAATAACTATACATGCTCAAAAGCTGAAACTTTGCAGATTGACATGTTTTAAATATTTTGTAATTTTTATCTTTCTCTGTAAATGTTGTAATTTACGGCAAGAGTGCATTGAGGTTGGGGGAAACAGTTAACTGATTCCTCTCCTAGCAACTATGGGGTGATAGGCAGAGAGGGGAAGGAGACAGGAGGTAACAAAAATAACACTGCTTCGGAAACCACAGCAATTCGAGGAACAAAATTCCCACGGACTGACTTCACAAGACACTGTGGTTTACTGACTGCTGGTTTTCTTCTTGTTTTTTATTATCATGAGGTATCTTACAAAGTCCCAGATCTTGACCAGTTCCAGAGAGACCTGTATCTGGACATACCAAACTATCCCACTGCTAACAGGAAAAACCCAGATGTAACTGGTGTTGGCAATCATGTCCACATTGTATCTGTATTGATGCACATTTGACACAGTAAATTATATGTTGAATAAATCTTATTTAAACTTAATATCCACTCAGCAAGGATATCTTGTGTTGAGAATATATACTAACTTTTAAAATACGAGATTGATTTACTGTATAGACTCGTGTAACCCACTATCTTGCATATTGTACAACTCCCAAATTTTCATTTATAAAAATGATTTTATTATGTATCTTGTTTATCATGCAAGTTCTTTTTTTTTTTTTTTTTTTTTTGAGAGACCAAATTACAATAGACTAACCTCTTTTCCTCTATCTCTTTATCCCATCTTCTAGTTAAATTTTGTAGCATACCTATGGATGATAATGGATATGCCTCCATTCACATAAATACAATAGTAAATACTGTGTGTTTGTCTGCAGTTGGAGATTCATTATGGAATTCACTTGACTCATTTTTAGCAGTTGACTACTTATTCTATGCACTGCTATGTGTTTTTCTTGTCCTAAGTATTATCGTTCATTACCAACCTTTGTTTGATTATTCTATTTGTTAACCTTCCCTAGGTTACAACATTAAATAAATTAAAAAGTAAATGGCAATGCTATACTCGGATAAACACTACAGCCATAAACAACTGAACAAGAAATAGCTAAACATCTTATAAATGTAAACAGTGATAAAAATTCATATTCACTCTGTAGTTTATGATATTAATATGTGAATATTCCGTGTATTTTTAGATACAGTTAAGTAAAGCATCAATTTTATCAAAATGTTTATTTTAAATACAGCTGTACTTTTTGACTACAGTAAATGGATATATAATTTGGTCAATGGCATAGCCAGGACCAGCAGTACATATGCTAATTTTAGATCTCAATATATATCTCAATGTATGATGCGACCCCCACTTAAAAAGTCACATGATAGGCAAATATATACAGTATTTTTATATATAAATATCTTACAAATACGACTGTAGTTTTTTTTCAAAGCTTTTTCTTCAAAATAAGGGTGCATCTTATACACTGGCACATTTTGTATTATAAAAAAAATGTGGTAACAATTCCTTTATTTTCTATTTAATACTTTCTGCTCCTATCTAGTCTATAGACAAAAGATTAGAGTGTAGCTGAGTTGTTATCTATTGTTGCTTACTTTTGGCACAAGGCCAGCAGTATTGGTCATTTATTGAGGGTTATGTTCACTACAAATGACTATAACATTTCATTGTTCAAAGGCTGAGTTAACTGTTAATGCTTTCTTGCGAGTATGGAGGATATCAAAAGAACCTATTATCCTAAAAATCTCATTTTTTTTTTCTTGGGTTTGATTTGTACAGTTGACCTTGCATTCACATGCAGAAGAATAAAAACCTTTTCACTTTAACAAAGCAGGATAAATTTGGCATAATACTTTGTATATCTAATCAAATTGCAGTTAATAAACATCTACAGTTTTGGTCCTTCCAGCTCATAATGGAAAACAATTTTCATATTCCATTCAAAACAAAGTAAGAATCTAGATGGAGTCTTGGTTTTAATATTGGCACTGGTTTCTCATTTTGTAATCACTTTTTTTTTTTTATTGACATGCAAAACTCATTTTTCATCACCTGTAACAGTTGTGATTCAGGAATGAAAATTTGATGTTCCTGCTTAAAATCCCGCTGCAGATGATGGTTCATTGTGTTTGATAAAGTAAAGTAAAAGTTGATGAAAAATCTAAATTCCCTCTTTTCAAGTTTTCCCAATTAAACTCTGAAATGCATGATAAATTACACTGTTGGATAGCAAAAGCAATAAACTTATTCTAGATGCAGTTTTCTTCCATTCAATTTGGGTTCTGCTGTGAGTGGTTGACTCATAATTCTTAGCTGCAAAATATATAACCACTTTCTAAACATCCTAATATATTTTCACATATGATTTATTACACTAAAATGAGATTTCCTATGTGTCCAAACTTTGGGGATGCCTTGTATTGTTTGTTAACAAAGGTTTACAAATTTTCTATTGGGTCCAGATTTGGAAGTGGCTAAGCCAATACAACAAATGTATGTATGTATGTATGTGTGTATGTATGTATGTTATTTTCAGTTGGTTGGCAACTCTACCAGCTCATACAACAATTTAAATATCTGGTAAGTGTTTTAATAGAAGACAGAAAGTGTAACACCAAAATCTAAAGGCACATTGAAATAATGGAAGATGCCTTCCAAAAGTATTAAGAAACCAGAAAAATTCATTAGAAATGAAGAAAAGACTATTGAACTGTTATGCAATATTGGTCCTCTTATATGGTAGTGAATGCAGGCCAATCTCTTCAATGATGAAGAAAAGTCTTAAGGTAACAGAAATGTGGTTCTACAAAAGGATGCTGAGAATACCATAGACTGAACATGCGAGCAATGACAAAATTGTAATGAAAACAGAGGCAAAAAGGACACGTACTTATCAGAAAGAGATAGTTGAAATTTCTAGGGCATTTAATAAGGAAAACAGTGCCTAACCTATCTCACAAGCTTGTATAAATGGATGGCAGAACAGGGTTTAGGAGAGATAGCAAAATTTACTAAGGACTAAAAAGGAGAGGAAACTGTGGAGAGCCATGATTGCCAACATGCTGAAGGAGCATAGCATATAGAAATAACAGAAGAAGACTGTATATTTATTAAATTGAACACCATGATTCCAATTAATGCGATCAATCATCTAATGGATTTTTTGTGCCAATTTTATATGTACATGACTAACTGATATCTTGTTAACTAATTTATCTCAAAATTATACTTTGTTCTAATTGCTGGACTATTTTTTATATAATTTAAATAGTAATAGTGAAATTAGCCGTTTCCATCCAGTTAACACTCACTATTCATTGACTGAACAGATAGTGTTATTGTCAGTTGAAATTTATAAAATCTTTTTTTCAGGAAAATAATCTTTTCAAGTTTACTGTTATTGCTCTTTTTAGTATTGATGGAAATTTCCTTTTGCTTAAGGTAGTGTGGTAAATCAACATTTAATACTAACATAATTTAGTTCCTGAAATACATTAATATATATTCATATACATTTATGATGTAATAGTCTTTTATTCATTGATTTTTTTTTTTACTATTGTGTATATAAACTTGGTTCACAGGAACCAAATGAAACTGATATCTGCATAATTATCATAAGAAAAAAGACATATTGCTATAAATTCAGTTCTTAGTAACAATTTCCTGATAGAATAAATAAAAATTGGAAACTAAATTATTTTGTAACAGCTGGGTAATTTTTAGCAGAAATGTCTTTGTAGTTATACAGAATTTACAAAAAAATCCATTAAGAAGACAAAACACTTTTTGTTGTTTAATAAAAAAAAAAAAATCCAGTTCTCTCAAAATATTGGGAAGTTTCAAAACTTATTTAATCTGCATTTGTTGTTTGCATAGCTTTATTAAATATGGTTTATACTTTGAACTATATTAAGGGTGTATCAAAATTTTTTTTTTTTTTTAATGGGGAATTAATTGAGAATTAATTGAGAACTCTTGTGTGTTTTTTGAAGCTTTATATCTTTTGATGATCCGAATTCTTCCAGAATTGTTTTTTTGTTTTAGTGGACAGTTTTCCCCTACTTTGCATTTTTAAGTATCATGAGAAGCAACTTATTATTATCCACTTTAGGGCTTTATTTCAAGGGACCTTTAAAATGCTTGAATCAGTTCTGAGTAGTATGGTCAGATATTATTTGATTTACTTCCAGCAACTTTGAGGCCCAGTTTAAAATAATGGCTCAAAATTGTCAGAATTTCATTGGAAACAGAAAGGAAACTTAAATGTAGAATCAGAAAGAGTTGAAATTTCTTTGATACATAATGAGGAAATAAGGCTTGGAAAATTTGACACTTGCAGGATATATTGAAGGAAAGAAGGGTGCAGAGGAACGGTGAGTAACCTACCTAAGGAGCTTGTGTAAATGGGTAGCAGAACAGGCAATGGGAAAGATATTAAAAAGACAAACATTGCTAACAGTTACAAGGGATAGGAAGTTGCGGAGAGCCATGATCGGCTATATCCAGAATGAAGATAGCACATAAAAGAAGTATTTGCCTTTATAACATCTAAAACAGAAATAACTTCACAATAATAATATAGTGGAGTCATAGTCTTTAAATGTGTACATGAAATAAACTTTAGACTAAAGATCTGAAAAAAAAACGAAAATACTTTTGATACACCCTGGCATATTAATAATATAGTGGAATCATTGATAGTCTTTAGATGTTTACATGAAATAAGCTTTAGAGTAAAATGATGTAAAAAAAAAAAAAAAAAATTTGGTACCCCAAAATATTTATATTCATGGCAACTGAGACTCTTTTTTGCCATTTAAGAGATTTAAAATTTTCATTTAAAATCATGCAAGATTCTCTCTCTCTCTCTCTCTCTATATATATATATATATATATATATATATATATATATATATATATATATATATATATGTATGTGTATTGGCTGTACACTGCTTATCAATAGTTTTAATTCTATAGTTTTAGCTACAGCAATTTTTTACAGTGAATTCAACCATTAATGTTGATTGAAAAGGGTGATATTTGTCTCACCTGCATTGCAGAACAGTTCTGTGTTACATGATGCGGAACTAACTTCATTGCTGAGCCTGATGTCAACTTCTCTCTTAGTGTGCATATATATATATATATATATATATATATATATATATATATATATATATATATATATATATATATATATATATAAAATGTGTGTGTGTTGTTGGAGGGCACAGTGGAGTAGTGGATTGTGGCTTGGATTGAGAAATAAGAGAGCCAAGTTCGAATTCCAGTTGAATCCATTACATTCACTTACATGCTAATACCCTTGGGAAAGGTATTAGTATTCTTCTTCTCCCTCCAGCTATTGGTAAATAGCAGGACAAACTGGGTTCTGTAGCTTTGGATGGCAACTGGTCTAGGAGAAGGACAACTCTGAAATCAAAACCTGCAGAGGGTCATTTGGGGACCTTGTGGCACATAGTGCACCAGGTCTCTGTATTTGGCCCTTCAAAAAGTGTGGGTGGTTCTGCACAAAGCCTTCACCACTATTGCTGGTATCTGGGCTGTCGGTTCCTAAGAACTGAGCTGCTTGACCCTCATACGTTGTATACAATGGGAAAGTCCACTATATATATATATATATATATATACACACACACACACACACACACACACTCACCGTATATTTCCACATATATGGTGATCTTTAGATAAAATGAGCTAAAAAATATAGGAAATTTTCATGAATTTATCCTATATCTGTAGTATAAGATGACTGCTTATTGATTATATAAAGATATTATTGGAACTGTTGTTACTGTATCCTTAGAAATTCTAAAATGAAATAACAAAACCACTTTTATATCATGTTTTTCCTACACACCTCCAAAAAGGGAAACCATTGTTTTATTTACGTTTCATCACATGATCTCTTGCAAATACTTATTCTTCTTCCTCTTCTATATTTAAACAGTTACAAACAGCCTGGTGTACTAATGGCCATTTACTTATACTTCATTGATAATCACAAAATATCACTAATAACAGTACAATAATAGTACATTCCACTTTCAATAGCCATAAAAGGATTTTATTTGAAAAATAAAGGTTGTATGTAATCCAAAATTGTGTTATTATTTAACACCAAAATGATAATGAATTTTTAATGATAAATGAATATTACATTATCCTAAATGTTATTACTGCATTAATTAATATTACCATGATGATTATTGAAAGTTTAGCAAAAGATAAAGTTTGCTGTGAATGCAATCATAACTCAATGTTGACACTTTTCTCAGCTGAGCTTGCATGGATAAAAGTTGATTTCATTGATATGGAATTATTCGTCAAATAGGCAATTTATTGTGAAGTCATGCCAGTAATATGAAAGGTAAAAATGGTTTTAATATTTTTATTATCAGTTTATTTTATGTGAATCTTTTCATGTACATTATTGGTGATTGTGCTGAGGTTAGCCTTCCGACAAACATCACTCTGAATTTAGGGTTTCTTTTTTAGAATTGTAGTATAACTCCCAATTTTTAAGGGTGATTTTTGGGATTTAAAGATTGTCCTATGTGTGGAAAAATATATATGGTGTGTGTGTATATATATATATATATAATACACACAAAACCAGCAGCAAGCCAGCCAGGTGGCCAAAATAAAATTGAAAAAAAAAATTACCAACAACAGAAATAAAAAAAAATACAAGAGCAGAAAATAAACAGAAAGAAAAGAAAAAAAACATCAAAAGGCAGACAGTAACCAACAGTGCTCTATGCCTAGATTCTCAAGGCAGAGTAAAAAATATTTCATGGCTTCATTATATAGTATGTGGGTGTGTATATCATATACGTATAGCAAAGTAGAACACTGAACATTTCTCTAACATTCCTTCAGTCTTCAGAAAGAGTGCTGTTCCTTGTCATATATGTGAAATGTTGTGTGGGTTTGAAGTTGGTCGTAAAAGTAATTGAAGGCATGAACACAAGTAGAACCTCAAGGGTAGAACAGGCTGTTGAATCCACATATTTGTAAAACAACAGGAGAGGAGATATATAATGTGTGTGTGTATATATATATATATATATATAATGTATATATATATATATATATATATATAATGTATATATATGTGTGTTTATGTATACATGTATATATGAATGAATGACAAAAGAAAAACTTTTCTTTATGAAAAGGCATACAAAATCTACAATTTCAAAAAAGATAATGACATTAATAACACCACCACCAATGTGAAACTCCTTAACATCTGCTATCCAATCTTAGCGATATCAAAATAATTACAACCACATCCCAAACTATTATCGATAGCATCAGAACCAAAAATATTCATAACAATAATAATTCTGAAGCAACTAGATATTAAATAAACTGTCACAACTGTTCCTTACAATATATTGGAGAAACTGCAGAAATTTAAAAAAAAAAAATGAAAATAAATCCTTACATTTGTTTAATAAAGTCCATCAGAAGATGAAATGCATTGATAAAGATAAATTTTCCTTTTGACTTCATATTCATATTATCTTTTTACAGATATATATTGTTATATCTCGTGCAAGATATAATAAACAAAGTAAACCCGAGTGTGGTTTTCAATAATAATTTTATAATCGGATGTAGGTATGTCAAAATACAGAGACAGTCAGGAGTAAGCTAACTGCAATGGTGTTAGTAAACGAAGACCTTCTATACTGTTCACTGTCGTCGTACTTTATCGGCAACCAGTCCGTCCATTATCGTGAATGGGGAAGTTGGGTTATCTCATCACAACATATATATATATATATATATATATATATATATATATTGAGCACTCTTTCCCCATTGAGCACTTTTTATAAATATGTTTCTTCTTAAAAATATATTTATTATATATATATATATATATATATATATAGTATAATCATTTCTATTCAGCATAGCAGTTTTATAATAAATCAAATAACTTCAATAAAACATGATGAAACTGCCTAAAAATTTAACTCAAGCTTTGGTTTGATGTCTAAATTAATTGTTTAAAATTTGACAGAAATTGTTCAAAGCAAATTTGAGTTATTGAGGTTTGTGATTTGTGTAACAACTTCAGATAAATTGCAGTGTATGTGTATGCATGTGCATATATGTAAATCTAATCTGGTACAAAACTTGGCTTAGCAGTAGGAGTGGTTAAAAAAAAATTAGTTCTCTTGACAGCTGATCAGTTCCCAGATAAATAAGCATATTAGTTGACATAGTTGTCAAGGAAATAATGATTTTGATTGACTTTCTTACTGTCTAATGAATTTATTCTGTCTTTTTATTTTCTATTCGGCCACTAGGTGCTGCATAATATCATGGCATTCATTAGTCACTACATATTAGTGATTCATTTCCCAACAACTCCTGCAGGCGAATTGTAAAATACATGATATTCTTACTGTCTCCTCCACTGCATATATCTTCTTGTTGTTCCCTGTCAAGGTTGCCAATGGATGTAACAGCCTTTGGTGGCTACTGCCTGCAGAAATGTTGTAGCCTACCTATGGACGATAATGGGTATATTCCCATTCACATAAATACAGTAGTAAATACTGTATGTTGGTCTGCAGTTGGAGATTCATCTCCAGTTATGCTGGTCAAACTCTCTGCCTGGAGGCAGAGAGGATCTCCAGATGAAGCTATGTCGAAGGGCCGAGTCTTGTCTCTGGAAACAGCTACCTGATTCCATTTTATATGGGTTCTACGGGGAATTAAATTTGGCCTTCTGCCACATCTGACTGCATGGGGCGGCTGGTAGATATCCTGTAGTTGGAAATTCATTGTGGAATTCACTTGACTCACTTCTAGCAGTTGACTGCTTCTATGCACCACTGGTGAATCTTATGTGTTGTTCGTGTCCTAAGTATTATTGTTCATTACCAACCTTCATTTGATTATTCTATTCAGTAACCTTCCTTAGGTTGCAACAAGTGATAAGATAATTATAAGAAAGTGGTTTGCACAAATGCTCATCTGCTTATCCTTGGATAACATCCAGTCATCTATAATCATAGACATAATGAAAGCAATAGTAGTGACTCCTTTAAAACAGTTAATTCACTTCTTATTTCAGATAAGTGAACTTTGACTTTCTGGGAGGTGAGGAAAACTTTTCAAAACTTGTCAATACAAATCCATTAGAAAATAACAGAACTGGATTTTTCTTTCCAAATGTTTTCAAAGTTTTTCTAGCTTTATACAACATTCATTAATAAGCAAGAATATGTTAACCATTTGAGTCCATGAGAGAAGAGCATTAAATATTCATAAGCTGACCTGTTGGATCCCAAGATTTGACTACATATTAACAATGGATTCCTTGAAAATGGTTAATGAATTGGCTTGAAAGTACATGGGACAATAATCATTGCAAACAGTTTCTACACTGGGTAATTTGCTTTTTAAGCCCCACACTAAGTATCTAATAAAAATTTGCCAAATAGTTCTATTTAGGTGTAAATTTACATCCTTAATCTGAAAATAACAAAGAAATTTTGATAAAATCTACCATTTTGGAGTTATTAACAATAAAATTTCGGACTCATTCGTGTTATGGCATGACAGCCATTACTGTTGTTGTTTGTATAAGTTTGCTGTTTATTAAATTTGCATGGAAGATTACCTTGTTAATGGCCTTTTTACTGCTTTTACTTGTCTCTATTACTGTGCAACTGAGGACTCATTGTATGTGCAATCATCAAGACAAGTGAAGGTTAAATCCGCAGCAAATATATGCAAACAATGCCAGTAATGTCTACTGTGAAATGAATGAGTCTGAACTTCTATTGTCAATAACTCCAAAATGGTAGATTTTATCAAAATTTCTTTATTTTCGAATTAAGCATGTACATTTACACCTAAATATAACTATTCAGGAAATTTTTATTAGATACTTAGTGTGGGGCTTAAGAAACAAATTACCCTCTACACTTACTTAACCATCCACAAAAAAAGGAAAACAATAAGAACACTAGAAAAAAATGAATGAAAAAACTTATATACACTATTTACATTGTTCAGACTCTTCTCCTCATAACATATTCACAATGTTTTGGCTGTAGTACACTCTGGCCTTCTTCACTTGATATACATTGGAATTTATAAGATCTTCCTTGTCTGTCATATTCACTGAAATGTGAGTGTGTGTGTGTGTGTGTTTGTGTGTATATATATATATATATATAATGTATATATAGTGATGGCTGTTTTTTAAGAAGAAGAAGAAGCCATCTCTTCAGTTTGTGATGAAGTGGGTGTGAAAACATATACACAAAAATGAGAGAGAGAGGTGCTATGGCTAAAAAAACACTTCACTTGTTTAGAATGAAAATACAGTAATCCTGACTCTAATGGAATGTAGACATCTTAAGAAAATTTTTGTTACTAACACCATTTATTAATTTATTGTAAATAATCTCAGTTGTTTCTTATGAAAAAAGTACTGTTGAGACATTTTTGTCGCACTCCTAAAAGAAAATCTTACTCTATTGAAAGAGTGTTTATTAGAAATCTCATGAATTTATTAAAAAAAATACTAAAAAAATGCTTATGTAAAAAAAAGTCAGATGAAAAAGTTTAAAATTTTTTGAAGTTTCCTTTAATGTTATACTTTATTGAAACTTAAATTGAATGTGGATTGTAGGTTATATTAAAAAAATGAATAGAAAAATGTTGGTTCCAATCTAATAGGGAATGACTGCAAAACATTCCCCCCCCCTAATTTATAGACAGAAGCACACAAATGCATGCTATGATTTCTTCCTAGCCAATAAAATAGGCTGGTTCTTGGTTTCATCTGATTCAGTCCTGGTCTCTCTTACCTTGAAGTCAGAACGCTATGTTTGCTTATCCAAATTTGCTTTTGTGTGTCATTCTCAATTCTTAGTATGTGAACTTTTTGACATATTACTGTTGCTTTGTCTTATTACTGTTAATTTGCCTTGAATATATTGTTTACTTGCTTTATATTATTTCTTTACCCTGTTCTTTTCTTTCCTTTTTCTTGTTGTTTATTGTAAACTTTGTCAATTCTGTTTATTGGGCACTTCTGCTATTTATTTACATTTAACCATGGCCACTCATTGTACAACACTTTTTAAATATAAGTTGCTTTCTTGTTGTTATTAAATATGCCATTATATATAGCTGGGATAAAAATGATCTTGAACAGAAAATCAACATCCTCTACCAAGTGTTCCAAGAAATAGGACTCAAATTTTTCCAAAACAGAAATTATGATCTGGAATTGGAATGAAAGCAGTAATGGCACATCCATCATAAAAATTCAGGATGTAAAATTAGTAAATACTAAACAATTCAGATACCTCAGCATATGGATCAGTTATAACTAGTATAGGAGAAAATGAAATTAAACATAGAATATATTGGTACAAAACTAAAACATCAACCTGAAAAAGTCATGTTCTTATCAGCCTTGTCAGATTAAGACTTTTGTATGGATGTGTTGCATAACATCAAACCTTGTTCAAAAATATCTAAACTGTCAGCTGTATAAAACTGTTTTCTAAGATCAGTGGTTAAAAATGGCTTTTAGCAAGTGAAGCCTGAGAGTTTTGGCAAAGATCATCCTTTGAACATTGTGGACTGGCACTACAGAACCACAAATAAAGAACTATACCAAATAACAGAAACCATATCACTTGAGGCCTACCAACAGCAGTAACAAATAAAATGGATAGCACATGTAACTCAGAGAAAGTAATGATATAACGAAAATGTTGATGTTCCACACTACTTCAAATAAAAGGCTAGAAAGGAAACCGTCATCAGTATTAGAAAAAGCAATAACTTACTGGAAGTGAGAAATCTGTTTTCCTTAAAAAAATCTTTTAATAGAAAGATTTTACGAGTTTTAATCCAAGGTTGTGCTGGCTGCTTGTTGCTGAATGTTTCATTAAAAGGAAACAGCTAATATTACCATTATCATTAGTGTGGAATGGATTTTGGCAGCCTTAGCTAAAGTTCAAGCTCAATTTGCTGATTGAAAAGATAAAATAATGATCTAATAAAGATGTTGACATTCCACACTACTTCAAATATCATCCTGGATATGATGATAAACTACATCCGCGTCCTGGATAAGATGAATAACGGATAATGTGCAACAGCAAGGCCTCTAATCAGGAGGTTTTGAGGAGTGTGGAACCACCTTAATTGCTGGTGTTCCCAGGTTCACCTGACCCAGGATGGTGGCACCTGTCATGGTTCCAGCTATGGGTAAATATTTAACCCACAAACTGGGGTCAAAACAGCGTAAAAGTGTAAAAATAGGTTTTAATACCAGAAACACTTTGTAAAAAATTATTATCAGTAATAAATTTTTGAAGAAAGAAATCATTACTAGTGATACATTATTATCAACTATACATTTTTGAAAAGGATATTACCAGCGATACATTTTTGAAGAAAAATATATTACCAAAAATGCATTTTTGGAAAAATCATTACCAGCAATAAAAATCTTGTCTGCATTAGATAAACCATTGAGGTTGATATGCTGTAAAACAAACCAAACCAAAAAAACTACTTCAAATAAAATGTTAGAAAAGAAACCTTCATCCATACTGGGAAGAGTGATAGCAGATACTGAACTTAAAAAAATCCAAAAAAATTGTTTAAAGACAGATTTTATAAATTTCAATGGAAAGCAGCACTGGCTGCTCGGTCAGAGAATGCCAAATGTTTCCTTGGAGGGAAATGGATAATACTACCATTACCATATTACAAAATCTATCTTGAAAGATAAGTAACAATGAACTTGAATGAAGTAGAGAAAACATTCAAAATAATAAAGACTCAATTGATATTGAGGCTGAAGTCTTGAAAGTAGCTTACTTTGTTCCTGAATTCAGATGTAAATTTCTCAATTTTTGGAGGGAAGTTTGGAATCAAAAGTACATCTAAAATCAGTGTTCTGTCATATATAAATGCACCTTAGAGACAAAATGGTAGTCTTGAATATCCTTACATAAACAGAGGTATTTTGACTAGTTCTATTATGGAGGAAGTAGTGCTGAATCTTTCATTAACTAGACTCAACACAATTTGGTTTTCATTCTGGCAAATCTAGGAAGTGTTTTAACAGAGGACAGAAAACGTGACACTGAAATCCAAAGGTGCATTGAGATAGTGAAAGATGCCTTCCAAAAGCTAGGCAAAGTTTTAAGAAATATTTTTGTTAGAAACAAAGAATTGAGTACTGAACTGTTATGTAATGTTGTATGGCAGTGAATACTGGGAAGACTCACAGATGAAGAGACTTGAGCCAACAGAAATGGGATTTCTGCATAGGCTACTGAAAATGTCATGAACTAAACATGTAAACAGCAACAAAGTTTTAGATAAAATATAAACAAAAAGGACACTTATACATAGAATCACAAAGAATTGAAATTTCTAGGACATTAAATGAAGAAAGAGTTCTTGGAAAATTTGATATTCACAGGGAATATTGAAGGCAAGAGAGATAGAGAAAAGTGGTGCATAGCCTACCTAACAAGCTTGTGGCAGAACAGGTATTAAGAGAGATGGCAAAAAGACAAACCTTACTAAAAGCTACAAAGGACAGGAAGTTGTGGAGAGTCATGATTGCACGAAGGGACATGGCATATAAAAGAAGGGGTGCAATGATGGTATATATGTCATCAAACAATTCTACAAAGTAAAATCTACACCCCTGCCATGTTGATCTCTTGGTAGTCAATGGAGACTTCATTTTCTCATCCATTAGCAACTGTCTTCCACACTCTGATTCCACTGACTGCTTTGATCTGATAGAGGAACTGTATTGATAAAAAAATGTCACACAGGTCTGGTGATCCAAAAACCAACTTTCAAACTCAGGAGTATAACAAGAAGGAAATGAGTTCCAATCTGTTTAATCTTTCTTAGACTATGCTTTATGTATATAGAAGCACAGATATGAAGAGATGGACACTGATCATTTAAGTGTTCTATACCACATCCGAAATGAATCTACTAATAGAAAATAGCATTGCTGTTTTCTTTCACAAGGCTAGTGTACTGATGATGACAAGGGGAAGTAATGCTGATGACATAGGTATTCATAGTTGGTATAAAACTGGTTTTGAACAAAAGAACAATATTCTTTACCAAGTATTTCAAGAAGTAGGACTTGAAATATTTTCCAAAATAGAAACTATGTTTTAGAATTGGAAAAGAGAGAAGGGATGAATCCATCATCCAGCAGAATCATATTCTACAAAACTAAAATATTGACCTGAAAACTTGTATCTTGTTCTTAAAAAGTATAGCATTCAACTCATTCAGAAATGTCTAAATTTCTCAATGATTAAAAATGACTTCAAACAAACAAATGCTCTAAATCTTAAAGTAGACAATTCCTCATCAGGTCTTATAGACTAGCACTACAAAATCACAAAGAACTTTACGAAATAACACACCACACCACTTGAAGTCTTTTGATAACAACAGCAACAAGAATGGTTTGAACGTGTAACTAGAATAGCAATTAATGATATAAACAGGCTGTTAACTTTCCATGTTATCAAAAATAGAAATTTTAAAAGGAAACACCCATCCAGTGGCAGACTGATCAGAGTATTGGTTTTTCTGATGGCAAGTGGGCCCCTGATGAAGTTGAGGCCTCCTATATCCAAAAAAAAAAAAGCAAAAAAAAAAGCAAACAACACAGATAACTATTTTAATAGTAAGAAAGAATAAGAACTTTATCATCATCTGCACATTTTAACTTACTCAAGTCATTTGCACATTATCAGTTACTCAAGTCATTTGCACATTATCAGTTACTCAAATTTAATGTGCGAGGACATTTTCAATGCTTAAGATCATAATGACAAGGTTAAGAAATTTGCTGTGTGAAAAGAATTTGGAACCATGCATGTTGTTATACATTGAAAAGGAATTCTTAGATGAATTGGATGCAGAAGCAATTATTGGTAGATTCCCACAATCATCTACTAAACACAAATGATTGCTCTTAATATAATGGACTGCATACAATGCTCTATTGTGCTTTTAAACTAAAGGGTGCAATGGGTAAATTGTTGCCATTTTATATTTTTAATTTTGTGCATTGTTTTTGATTTTGTCAAGTGCACAGTATAGTAGGGTCAGTTGGGCACCGTCTGTGAGAAAAAGAGCACCATGATGTAATTCACTCAGCCAGAAATTTGGAAATGACATTCTGTACTGCTTGGCATTCATTCTGGAAGTTCCAATATGAACATTTCAATCTGAGTAGAGTGTAGGGGATTCAGAAAGAGTTGGATGATATATCCAATCAACATCATGGTGTTTGGAGTAATCACTCTATTCATCTTCCCACAGGGCCTCAAACTCAACATGGAGACCTACATTGAGTGCTGTGATGAGGTAGTGCTTCCTTAGGTCAAGAGGGTGGCTGGTGGAAGACCCTATGTCTGGTAACAGGACTCTGCACCATGTCACACAAGCAGGACAACCCAGTCATGGCTGTCAGACAATTTCTGCAACCACATCGCCCCTTACATCTGACCACCTAACTTCCTAGATTGCAACCTCATTGATCATTATGTGCAGGGCTTAGTTCAACGAGAGTCCAACAAAACACTTGTAACAGTAAAGATGAACAGAAAGCAAGGATTATGGCAGCATTCACCAACTTAAACAAAGAGACTGTCCAGAAGAGTTGCAAGTGATTCTGAAGTTGTCTGGGGGCTGTGGTTAAAGCCAATGGCAATTTTATTGAATAAATTTACTCTTTAGTATTTCAAGATATTTTTGTGTAATTTTGGTAACTATATCTGTTAAAATGAGATGTCAGTGCTATTTTCATTTTTGCATAATTTTGACGATAATTCATCCATTGCACCATATATCTTTTAATGTGTTAATTGTGCAGTAAACTATTTGAAAATATGAACCAATTACTTAAAATTAAAAATAAATAAATAAAAAAATTCAATTATAACATTCTGTATGTATATTTGGTGTCTACTGCCAATAATATGATATATATATATATATATATATATATATATATATATATATATATATATATATATATATATATATACTGTATTTATTTACTAGGAAATACACATTTTCTTTCAAAAAGATTTTAATTGTACCATTTTTTTCCATATCTATTTTTGAAAATTTTATTTATTTATTATGAAAATTAAATGATAGCATTGTAGTTGTGAGTGGGGCCCCCTTTGTCACTTGGTAACCAATATTTTTAGATCCAGTCCCCTACTGCCTCCATTGATACTAGAAAGAGCTATAGTACTTGAGAAGTTTAATTTCATGAAAATCTGTGTTGGTTCCAATCCATTGAAGAATGACTGCAAAACCATCTTCCTCACCAAATTTATAGACAGAACATACAGGTGCATACTGGGATTTCTTCTTAGCCAATCAGATAAGGCGCTTCTCAGTTTTATCTGAAATATTTCTATTCTTTCTTGTTTTGAGGTCAGAACACTGTAATTGCTTGTCTGTATCCTTTTTTTTTAATTTGTGAACTTTTTGCCTATTACTGTTATTTTGCTTTGCATATATTATTTGCTTGCTTAAATTTATCTTTGCCCTGTTCTTTTCTTTTCATTCTTTTGTTATTGTTTATTGCAAACTTTGTCAGTTCTGTTTGTTGGGCATTTCTGCCAATTACATTTAATAATTAATCTACAAACTTTTTTAAGAAAAAGGTTTTAACAAATTTTACTTTCTGGCCAATGAATGCTGAATGTTTTCTGTATAGAAACAGCCAATTTCGCCATTGTTATTGATCATTAACTATTTTGAATTATTTTATTCTAAGGCTTATTGTATGTTTTGGTTTGAGAGGATCTAGCTATTAATATTCATTTTTTTTTTTTTTTTTGTCAGTTCTGAAGTCAAAGAGATGTAGGGTCATGAAAACACTTTATTATACAAGAAAACCTAAGTTGATTATAGAAACTGGAAACTGCTCTTGTTTGAGGTTTGGGAATTATGATTTAATCTGATCGTTCTTCATTTCTTGGAGTCATTCTAAGCTAACAGCTGTATGAGAATAGGCCTTTTTGTTTCTGTTGCACTTAGTAAATATATCTGTGCTTACAGTTATATTACCCAAAGCTGAAATTAATAATTATCAACTATCAAACAATTATTACAATAAAAGTTTAACCCTGTTTTGATGCCATTAAAATGTTCCAATTTTAGTGGCGATTGAGGTTGTAGAAAACCTGAAGATGGTTAGAATCCTGCTTACCTGTTTTAAGCATTTTCTCTTATTATTCTTACTGCTATTTATGACTCAATTAAACATAAAAGTTTTCTAGAAAGCCCGTGAGGTTTTTAGCCTGAGTAGAAAATTTAGTTGCAGCAACCAATATTTGACCACAGATAACTTTATTGCTTTTCTTCTTTTTCTTCCTCAGCTCTCAAATTGTGATATAACATTTTAGCAGAACATAGAATATTGGCAAAAATGCAGAAGAAATATTTTTATTGTATTTAGTTAAGTTTTTAAAAGCAAGATAAGGCTGTTATTTTTTTTTTTTTTTTGTATATTATATATATGTTAACCTTGTAGATTCCCCTAAGAGTGTAGGGCCACAGCTTCACAACATTAGGTGTTGTTGCTATGGTTTCCATAGCAAGTGGAATCACAGTTTAAATTCTGGTCAGTTTTATTACATTCACTTATACAAAAATACCCTTGGAAAGGGTATGAATCCATCTTCTTTCCCAGGTTAAATGGTAGGAGTTGTATTTAGAAAACTCATGGTTATTCTCAAAATATTGTTAATGCAAGATTCACTTGCAAAAAAAAATAATTAAGAAATTCTTATAATGTAAAACATTTCCGCTTTAAATAGCCCACAAAGGGGTTGATAAGTTTTTTAAAAAAATAATCCTAACTGGTTTTGAATTCAGAGTTATCCTACTCTTAAGTTGATTACCACCCAAGGCTTGAGAGCCAAATCTCTGCTGTCAACACCTAGCTGGTTGTCAGAAGAAGAAATGGATTTATACTTTTCCAATGGTATCTATGTTCAAGTGAATGCAATGACCTTGGCTAGAATTTGAACTCAAAATATCAATTCCACTTTCAAATCTAATAACCACTATGCTATAAGCATATCTCTTTTCCATCCTATAATGCATATAATTTTTCTTCCCTATAATGTATACAAATTCATAGATGGATAAACCATGATGTAAAATTTCAAGTTATATGAATGTCTTTTTCAGTGTTATCAATGTATGTGGATTTATTTTTTTATTTATGAATTGTCAAAGGTAATAAATGTTCACAGGTTCTATTCATAATGATAAAAATGTATATATTTTCAGGTGTTAATGCAACATGCTTAGTGAAGCAGAATTGTGTCCAATTAATGTTCCGGATTATTTCTCTATGCGGCAAAGGCCATAGCACTGTGTTGAAGCTAGCTCTGGAAATTCTCTGCAATTTGACCAAATCAAGTGAGACTTTCTTGTTTTGTTTACTTGCAATGTACAAATTTCATTTCACTATTTTAGAATTCTAGTGTTTTATGGGTATGATTTTTTTTTTTTTTTGTGTACTTCTATGAATCTTTTTTATTGCAATTGTATTTTCTAAAATCTCGGAAAAGAAATATATATATATAAAAAACTAATGGTAGGTTTTGGGTTATTGTACTAGTGATAGTGTTTCTTTTGATAACTAAATGCTTTCAGATATCACATTGTCCATGTTCCATTAAAAAGTTTGTCAGTTTCATCTATATATCTCGAATTGCTGAAATGCCCTGATCTCGATCGGGTATGAGGTTTGTCTGGAACTGATCCAGCCATTTAGCATTAACCATAAAATATCTTATCAAACTATTCCCCTTCCAACTTCAGACACTTATTTCAGAGTCCCTTTCTGCAGAGTCACTTTTAGCATTGCTATTTGCTGCCTTGCCACATTCTCTTTAATTTCATCCACAGTGTGAAATATCTTATTCAGCTGTGATTTTAAATTTGGGAAAAGCCGGAGGTTACAGATTGCCAAATTAGGACTATAATGGGACTGATAGATGTGGGTAATGCAATGTTTTGACAAAAAGATACTGCATAATGAGAATAATGGGAGATAAAGATATCCAAAATGACTAAATACGTACAGAAAGGGTCCATCATTGATAATTTCCCCAGTAGATGTTTTTCAAACTGACCTTGTTAATTCTTGTGTCGACCGTGGCAGCATCCTGGAAACTTATCATTCATGATTAAACCTCTGATTTCAACTTAGTTATTATCATGCAAATAAATTTGACAAGGTGTTTTTCCTTAGTAGACATCCGTTTATCTTGTGAGATGAAAGTAGTGCCCTATTTAGTCAAAATTCAGTCCTTTGGTAGTGAAACTGGAGTGACTTCTACAGACCCAACAATGATATACAGAGGCAGTGTGCTATCCAGACTATATCCCCTCCCCCTCTCGGCCATATTGACAAGATCCAAAGGAATGCAAGACATTTGGGTTTAGATTGGCTGCAGTAGTTGCTGGAAAGTTATCAGTGTTAACAGCCAACTGCCTTTGGGGCTCCACTCTGTTTTCTGTCTGGATTTGCTTCCATAGCCTTTTCCATATTTTGATATTGACCACAAGGCAGCTCAAATCAGGGTTTTTCCTTCCCCAAAATAGACTGCTTTCTTGAGCTGTCGAACTCTATCTGAAGCAGCTGGTTATGAGGTGCCAGTTTTCTTCCCCTTTTCCGGCTTGTAGTTGGGCTTAGTTGCCATAAACTATTCGCATGCCATGAAAGCATTTTATAGACAGTGGGAGCATGTCCCCACTATCACCTCTGGTTATGGCAACCTTTAGAACATATACAAATAATGTACATATATAAACATTATATACATTATGTGTTTTTGAAGCTCCCCCCAAAAGTGAACAATTTTTTTAAATATATAAAATATTAGGTAAACCAAAGCTCTAGAAAGCAAGAAAGAGTTGTACATAAATAAACAAACACAAATATCAAAAAGTTTCTTCATTTTAGAAAAAGATTTAATCTGGATTTAAGCCTAAAATAGTTGAAGATTATGAAGTCATTATTTAACATACAATAAAATAATCTATGCTATCTTTTTGACAGCACTAACACCTAAACTATCAATTGATAAAACTGAATGAGAATAGAAAATGCAAAGGTGATAAATATACTTTTAGGTAAACAAAAACAAAGTAAAAAATAAGACAAATGATCTTCAGGTTAGGTGTACAAAAACAAATAAATACTAATACAGAAAAATGCAGTAACTGTGGGAAAAGTTGAAAGAAAATGATGAAATTCTCCTGCATACAAAGATGAAGAGCTTAGAAACCATCATGACTCGCCACCGACTTCGATGGGCCTGACACCATGTCTAAATGCCAAACATCTGCCTAACAAATGCTTTTTTTCAGAACTTGTATCTGGCAAGAGATCACATGGTGTCCCATATAATCGATTCAATATAAGTATCGAATGAGGCATTATTTGACATACAATAGAATAATTTCTTATGCCTTTTTGACAACACTAACACCTAAACTATCACTCGATAAAAATGAAGGAGAGTAGAAAATGCAAAGTTGATAAATAGAACTTTAGGTAAGCAAAAACAGAAAGTAAAAAAATAAGACAAATGATCTTCGTATTAATTGTCTAAAAACAAATAAATACTAATACAGAAAAACTTGATAACTATGAAAAAAAAATTGAAGGAAATAATAATAATAATTAATTTTATTATTACTGAAGATATGATAAAGCCCTTTGGGAAGAGAAAATCCCTCTGGCTTGAAGTGAGTGATTAAATTAGTTTTGAAAAAGGCATTCAAACCTTCAATTTTTAGGTGATTCTTTGAAATCCAGAGGGTGGCCTATAGTGTATATATTTTGTTACTTGTAGTTAGATCTAAAACCTGTGTATATGTAAGGTTTTAATAACAATCTTAATTTTGGTACATTGAGACCATGCTAATAAAATGAATAACATGGCCTTGTAGCAACCTTGAGAATCCACCTGCTTTGCAAAGCAATGGAAAGCATACTGGTTAAGTAAGTTTTGATGATTGATTAAAATAGTCTTTTGCCAGTCTTGGCTTAATTCAAATAACAAGAAAGTGTAATTTCTGCTTTACAGCATGCAAATCCATTTACAAAAATGATTTGTAACTTTGAAATCTACTGTTGGAAAATTGTTCACATCTCCCCACCTCAAAAAATATATACAAGAATGGATCAATAAGTCCCTAGCCTGATATAATTATCAGTTGAATTTTGATCTGAAATTTTTGCTGTATAATGTGTGATCTTGATTAATATTCCCCACTGAATTAACCCCCTTCCCCACCAATTATTTTGGGGAAAAACATCTCATTTTCAGACAAATTATTTTATTTATTTTTAATATAGTAACTAAAATACCGAGGTACCTTGAAGTACCCCAGTGGTGGCTAATATCTCTACCAGATGTAGGAGTTGACAACCTCATTTCAAGTTTAGAAGGGCATAAAAAGAATCAAGATTGACGTATGAACACATCTGTAGTTGATTTTTGAATGTTATATTTTGGATGTGTTTAGTTGTTCATGTCTGAAAAAGACACTTTTGTTAAAAATGTATATATACATTTACGCTGGGGGAGGGGTTAAGTGCAATCGTAAGGAAGAAAATTATGTTGAAAAATAAATGCTTGCTATATAAAATAAATGCTTTTTTTTTTTTTTTTTTTTTTTTTTTTCAGCATTAGTCTACAGACTTATTGATGTACCTACATAGTTTTAATTCCTACTACTCTAAATGTTATTTTGTGGATATCCATGTTTGAGGAGATGCTCTATTTTTTTTTAAACAGCAGGAATTATGTCTGCTGACCTGTGCAATCAAGAGACTTAATAAACAAAATGTGCTCAGCAGCAGGTTTTGAAATTGCGGCCCCCCTTTGTAGAAGCTATTGTCTGATCTGGTGTGCTTTAGACTTCTTGGCCACAAAGAGTGTCACAGCTCAATGACCCTTTTTGAAGAATGCATATCCTCTGGTTCAGATCTTATTTTTGTGTCTGAAATGTAAACAAAGTACTTTCTAAGGAATTAATGGATCCTTTATCTGACATTGTTTTCTATTACTCTTTATTTGGGGAAAACTATACATAAATTTGTATATAACAAGAACAATTTTAGCCAAAAATAAAAAAGTGGAAAAAGTTTTCATGTGATGCATTTTGTCCTTTATCGCCTGTAGAAATTGCCACAACGTATACACAGAAGAAACTTCAAGGAATTTAAATAAAAGATTATATGAACACAAAATAGATCATTTACAACTCACCATAATGAGTCTAATCATCATTTTGATTTTAAAAAAATGCTACTCTAATTAAAAGAGAAGGCAATTTACTAAGACAAAAATCTATAGAAAGTGCTTTAATCACTAGATCATCCACTGTAAATTTACGTTCATGTTCTTAGAACAATTCATATTTCTTGTCAGATCTTTTATCACAACGTGGAATATCCAATAACAAAAGTGAAGGAAACATAAAGAAAAAGAAACTAAATTAAATTGGCTAGGCTATATACCCAAAAGATATGCTTAAATAAAATTTAAGTTTAAAATTCTCACTGTCCCCTCTCCTTTGTGCACATGTGTAGTCACATCAACATAAACATCACTTTTGTCCAGTGAAATCTTAAAGGATGAAATGCATCACACAAATACTTTTTCACTTTGTCATAGTTTTCTTTTTTTTCCCTAAAATAGATTTATTTCTAAAACAACTATTTGTATGCGCATTTGGCAAGATTTTTTTCCCCTTCAACTTCAGTTATTTAAGTTCCCTAAAATTTCTTACTTGTACCTTTGAAAAATGATATGGGATAAAAAAAAATAATTAAAATGAATGGGATTATTTACATTTTTTATATTCCGACTGTTGTCCTCATCTTTGTTTTATTGCATCCTCCAGTCGTCATCAGATGTATATTGATCTGGGTAACTTAAAGGGGATTCTGAATTGAACACTTTATTTAATCTACAGGGGTAGACTGTTCTTGTTCTAGGGATATCTAGTTCTTATTTTTAGTACTATTCAGTTATTCTTCACCCTGTTTCCACTGAGTTCAAGTACTCACTGCCTGGCCCAGGGATTGAACTCACAATTATCATGTCAACAATTTCATGACCCAACACTAATACATTATCAATTGTCCTGTAGGACAATTCTCTGTGGGGAACTTGGAGTCTTAAACCTAACCTTCCTGCTGATGAGTGCTGCTGTTACCTGAGAGCATAACAGCCAAAATATAATGATAGCAACAACAAAGATGGCAACAATAGTCTGAATGTAAATAGTATGAATACTGATAACTCCTCATCCCAGAAATTCAGACTGACATAATTTGATCTGAAATTTAAAATAATTTCATCTTTATTTATCTAACACTGAATTTGATGACTAAATTTTGTGTACTCATGGCTTCCTTAAGGTAATGTTAATAATTACTGTTACGCTATAAATACTGATCAGTAATCCAGTTCAAATAGTCATTTAATTTGAACATAAACTACTAATACAAATTAATCACTTCTCTAAATGGAAGTATAAGCCACTGAGAAGAGATGCTTGTTGATCTCCCACTGCTGTTTATGTTGTGAGGGATTTTGTAGAAAGTAGGAAATGGGATACAAACCTTACACCAGAACGCATCCATTCATAGCCAGTGTTATAAATACCTCTTCAAAACATTTCTTTTAATTATTATTTATTTCTTTGATTATAATCAGTGTTCTTAGTTGGAACATGTATTAAGGCTTCTTTGATATTTGATTTTGTAAAATGGAAGAAAAATTTATGTTAATGAGATGTCAGAAAATTAATATTGATATCAACAATTAAGTTTAATTCACTGCATAGTACTTAATTTATTTTTTTGCTACAAATTCAATTAAATTACATGTTTGGTTAAAAATTTTAAAATGTATTATTGAGTCTTTTTAATATAAAATATTTGGTTTTTATTTAAAGCGCTGATAACTGTTAGTAATTGCTGGGGGATTATAAGATTGCAAAGTTAAAAAAAAATGATTAAAAGAAAAAAAGGTAACATTAGACAATATTTTAGTTTGCTGTTTTCACTAACAATAATTTCTGTTGCTGAATACTTATTTTTCCATTAACTGCTTTTTTCCTTCTTTTATTAAACTCTGCTGTTTCTCAGGCCTGCTTGCTTGTCATGTGACCACATCATCACTGCTGATTGGTCATTATTATTATGAAAAAGAGAAGAAAAAAAGTATTTGTTTATTCAAAGTTTCTGACCAATGAGAATCTGAGATATGAATAACCGACTTTAAGATCACAACATAGATAGAATTGAAAGCAGGGAAAGGTCACTGCATGTCTAGTTTCAGTTTAAAGCAGGCATAGGAACCAAGTTTCACGTGTGATGCATTGTTGAACAGTTTGTCTTTGTAGTCTCAGCGCTGTCACCTGTTTTTGTGTTGTAGAGAGCAATGCTGTACGGTCAGTGAACGTTGACTTTATCACCTCCCTGCTTCACCTGCACTCTGAGTGGCACACGCTTGACACCAAGCACAAAAATCTAACTCTGCGGAAACTGATTCTGATTGCTTTAAAGAACTTCATCAACACGAGTAAGTCTGTGACTTTTGTAACAATCCTGACAGACGGCGGCAACAAAAAACAAAACATGATTTCAAACAAAACAAAAGCCTGACAAGGTGACATTCTTAAAAAGTGTTTGTTCTCTACAATTTGGTTATAGGCTTGTCTTCATGCATGAATGATGTAACTGCTAAAATGCACATCTTCTTTACTTTTAGTAAATGTTACCAATTGCATAGAAAGGTTGGATTAAAGGTTATGCACCATATTAATTGATGTAAGAAAATAATAGATATAAATATACATATATGAACCATATTAATTGATGTAATAATAGTTATAAATATACATATATGAACCATATTAAATATATGAACCATATACAGATATGCACCATATTAATTGATATAAGAAAGTAAAACAGTTATAAATATTGCAAATGTTCAACATGGGAATTAACGGTAAGATTCTGAGGGTGAGCAGGTGATGAATTTGCATCAAGTAAGTTGCATTCAGTGTTAATGTTAAAGCATTATCATTTTTAATTTGTGGGTAAAAAGTTTCAGTTTAAAGAAATAATTCATACTAGTTTTAGTTCAGACAAATACAAGCATGTAAAGGTATTTTCAATGGGACTGCAAATAAGAACTTTCACATTAAAATCGGTTCCCATCATTTTCATGGAGGTGGGAGCAAGTGAGTTATCTGGGCCAGACATCTCTTGGTGCCAGACCCCTCTTGGTACAGAACTGGCCAAATATAATCTATGAAATGTAATTAACTTAGCTTATAATATGTAACCTAAAAGAGTAATATGGCTTGTGAAAGAAAGAAAGAAAAAAAGAAAAGAAAAGAAAAGCTTATTCATTTTCTGTTGGAGTGATTTTGAGGTGTGTGTGTGTATGTGTGCGGGAGGGTGGATACTGTGGGGGGGCACTAGGTAACTTGATAGATTAACAGCTTGATCAATTAGGTGTTGTTTGTGCAACAGGTATGTATTTTTTATGCTGCACAATTTTATTGCTAACTATTTGCTTTATGCTGTTGCAACTTCAGCCAACTGTCAATAAAAGATATCTATACTATATCATAATTGATTATTGTCTAATTGTTGGATACCTGAAGATGGGAGAAAATGATATATAAATTTTTTTATACCAGAAAAATAGGAAATTTAATGACAAATTGGAAAATTTTTTGGGGGTGGGGGATTTTCATCCTTTAGGACTTCCTTGGACTAAAGTGATTTACGTTGATGTAACTGCACAAATGCACCAAGATAGTAATTGTTTTTACAAGTACACAGTTTTTTTAAATTCCTCCTCCTTAGTTCCATTAGACTTCTGCAGAATACAGGATGAAAGGTTCAGCACACTAGTGCGCTAGTGTTGCTCCAGTTTTGAATTCAGAGCTGTCCTTCTAGACTGGTTGCCAACCAAGGTGCTGAGTTCATGCCTTTTTCAAAGGTATTTGTGCAAAAGTGAATGCAAGAAACTCAGTTGGAATTTGAATCTGGTATGTTGATCCCACCCACTGTGCTGATAGCTGCTAAACAATCTGCACATCAACATTTTTTTTAATTAGCAGCTATATATATATATATATATATATATATATATATATATATATATATATATATATATATATATAGTATTTTGTTCTCGGGCAGATTTAGGAACAGGTTTATGAGTTCAGTTTTTAAATAATCTAGAATCTTGAGAAACAGTTACACAGCTTTGATGTAACTTGACAACTGATCAGAGGGGGATCTTACTGCACATACCTAAATAGATACTTTCCAGTGGGGTTACTCAGTCAGCAATGAGAAGCCATTGAGTGAGCTTGTGTATTGTGTGACTATTGTATTCACAGTGACAATGGACAGAGATATTTTGTATAATATCACCCAGGTCTGTCAGATCTCGTTCCCTCAAAAAAATCCAAATTTGAATTTTTGCTATTTCTATCTTTTCTCAGAGCTCAATTCAGCTTTGAAAGGAAAGAAATTTCAAACCATCAATCTTAATAAGGATTAAGGGATTTAAAAAGGGTTTTGACTTAGGAAGACTGTTTTTTTTGGGGGGGGGTGTTCAGCGCTTTAAATAGTTTGATCTCTTTCAGATAGACTTTGTATATGATTGCTTTGGAAATTTTCTGGTACAAGTACTTGACTAGCTATTTAAGAAAGAACTTAACATAGGTTTGAAACCATTTGTTCATTTGATGCATTTTTTTTTATCATTTCACCCCAAGCAAGGCAATAAAGCCACTAAGATGCAAGGGGTTACTGAGTTTTAGAGAATATGAAAAAAAAAGCAGCTATTAAGGAGAGAGGGCAATAAAAAAAATAAGAATTAAAGTCGGTATGAAGTCCTATGCACTTACCACTGAGCTATCCCAGCCAGAAACAAATTTTGATAGTAGTTGTTTTCAAGTATACATTCAAATAGGTTTATTTTAATGAACTAGAAATTGTTACATCTTTTTATTGGGTGGGTGAGGTTCATCATCATCTGTAGTTTAAAGATCAAAAATGAAATTTCTATAATTATAACCAGAAAGAAGAGCTGTTGAATACTATACTTTTAATGTCTGCTCACTCCTCAATGTTTCTTTAGTTTTTTTAATTTTCTGTAACCTCTTGCATCTTAGTGGCTTAATTGCCTTGCTTGAGGTTGAAATGATTTAAAAAATCAGAAAAAAAGATAAAATTTATATTAGGATTGCCTCTCAAAGAATATTTGCTAGTAAAATACTGCATGATTAGTCAGTCAAATCATTGATGGTACCCTCAGAATCTAATTAGGAAATGATCAAGTATGTGTTGTAACCTAAGGAAGGTTACTGAATAGAATAATCATGTAAAGGTTGATAATGAATGATAATACTTAGGACAAGAACAACACATATAAAATTCACCAGCAGTGTGTAGAAGTAGTAGTCAACTACTAGAAATGAGTCAAGTGAATTCCACAATGAATCTCCAACTACAGACCAACATACAGTATTCACTACTGTATTTATGTGAATGGGGACATAACCATTATCATCCATAGGTATGCTACAACAGTATGGTGCATAATTTTTGACAGCATTGAATCAATTCTTCTATTTTTGGTTTAGTGCTATATTTTGATTGCAATATTTAGAAACAAATTTTGTCAGCATCAAGTGTCAAACATTAATTTCTTTTTTTTTTTATAGAAGAATTCAGCAATTTTTGTTTTTATACTATATTTTGAATATATTATTTAAAAAAGAAAATGGCAATATTGGATCTTTTTGCATGTAAAATCCGGATTGTCAAAAAGATGGTTTTTCCCTTGACACCACTATTATTTTAACTACCTTCACTCATCAGTGTTTGTTTTAAAAAGTGATTATTAGAATTGTAATAAAATCTAAACATGATGAAAGTGAATATATACATTTGTTTTTGAGAATTTACAACAAAAATATTAGACTATTTATTTATTAGATTTTTTATTTACAAGAATAATTTTATATTTACATTCTAGAAACTAATACAGTTGTATTAAAACTAATAATGCAAGGCAATATTTATGATTTACTAAATTATAAAGAAATAAAATATCAAAAAATGTATTCATAAATTTATAAACATTTACTAAATTATCAAAATATGTGAACCAACTATAAGGAAATACTTATTATTTAGCATTTTATAAAGTTTGAATTGATTGGCATTTAGCTGATGTTTTGTTAACTATTCCAATAAATAATCTAATAGTGTTTATTATTGTTGATGTCAATTCAAAAGAACAAAGAAAATGTATAAATTCATTTTCATGTTTAGGTTTTATTAAAATTCTAATCATTGTTTTTTAAAATGATAAACATTGCTGCGATAGTTAAAATAATAGTGGTGTCAAGGGAAAAAATTGTCTTTTTGACACTGTTTTTTTTTTTTTTTTTTTTTTTTTTTAAGCATAAATGTCCAAGATTATCAAAAAAACTCTTGACAGCCTTTAAATCACTTTAAAAAAAAAAATTAAGATTGTTCTTTTCCTCTTTCACTTCTACTGTAATGCTGGTTGGTATGAATTCCCTCCCTTGCTTAAAACAGTTGTCTGCAAAAAAATATTCACTGGCACTAAAATTTGAGATTGACCAAGTATTGTTAATAATATTATTGTCTTAGTCACATTACAACTTCATTTTCTTTACTATTTCACAGTTAATTGCACTTTGCAATGCCTGTCCTTTTAAAGTAGCCCATGAGATGCCTTCTGTCTCCCATATTAGCCAATAATCATAATTCCTAAGGCACCAGATTTCTTTTCATTATTCATGTGTTGTTATAAGCCAGAGGACAGAAAGTGTGGCACTGAAATCCAAAGGTGCATTGGGATAATGAAAGATAAATTCCAAAAGGTGAGCAAAGTATTAAGAAACAGAAAAAATTCATTAGAAACAAAAGGAAAGAGTACTGAACTGTTATATAATGTCAACCATCGTCTATGGCAGTGAATAAGAGACTTGAAGCAACAGAAATAGGATTCTACAAAAGGATGCTGAGAATGCCATGGACTGAACATTTGAGCAACGATAAAGTTTTAGAGAAAATGGAAACAAAAAGGACACTTATACTTAACATAAGAAAGAATGAGTTGAAATTTCTAGGGCATATAATGAGGAAAGAGGGCTTGGAAAATTTGATACTCACAGGACAGATTGAAGGCAAGAGGAAAACACATAACCTTCCTAGCAAGCTTTTGTAAATGGATGACAAAATAGAGTTTAGGAGAGATAACAAAAAGACAAGATTCATTAAGATTGCCAACATCCCTTCTTCCAAGATTGTCTTAGATAAAATGATAGTTTTTAGAAAGATCAATCCTAACATAAACTGTAAAATTGCTTCCAGGGAAAGGAACTCCTTTTTAGTTAACCACTACTTGTATCACTTACATAATTCACAATAGAGGATATAATGTTCAAAGACTTGTTGTTCTTTGCCATGGAGTAGGAATCTAGTCTTGAGTGCCATTACTACTATATTGACTAGGTCTTATTAGGTGCCTAAGTTAAGAAAAGTTGATGTTTATTGTGGCTCCATTTCATGGCTGAAGTAGTTGCATATATTCACCAGCACAAGTATTCACTGTAAAAGCTAGGATTTTGAAAGCAGATTTTATAAGGCAGTCATGTTCTCTCTATTTGGAAGATTACCACAACACAATCTTCCTACTCAATATTGGCTTTGTGCCAGACTAGTTAATTTAAATATCTATAGTATCCCAGTATTGAGTAAATCATTGATTTTAGTTTTTATTTTTCATTAAATTACATTTGACTTTAAATTATATACAATGGTTTTATATATATATAATTTTTAACTATATTTCTGTTAACTGTGAGAATTGTCTTGTAATAAAATCAATTTTTTTTGTGCTTCAAGTAACAAAAATTAACCTACCATTACTAATTTTTATTGATTTCCCAGAAGATGCCTTTTTTAAATTTATTGTAGTTTTAAATATACAAAGGGGGTTTCTGAATATTCTTGTTCATGCTTTAATTTTTGGAAAACTTTCACAATTATCTGGACAAAATCTGTCAAATACTTTTACCCTTTACACAAGAGGACATTCTTTTTACATGCTCCTTCATAATGACTCATTCAAGATTCATGATGGCAATGAGGTCAGGTAAATTTTCCTTTTGGTGGGTGGATAGGGAATTAAGCTATTCTGAGCAGTATACAAATTGGATGGTCAGTCAAGAAACTCCACAGAAAGAGGAAAGAATTTGGTTCTGCCCAGTTCATGTCAAAAACACCAAGGAAATTTAAGGAAGGCACATCTGGGTTTGATTTCAAGGGACACATTACCATATTTAAAATGCTTGAATCAGTTTTGGGTTGCATGGTTTAGATATCGTTTCATTTTTTTCTATTTTCTGAATTCTGTGAGTAGCATCAATGTCTTTGAGGTCTAGTTTCAAATAATGTCTCAAAAATTACCAAAATCTCAATACTTTTGTCATAACATTTGAAATAAAAGGTTTAGTAGTTGAATAGTATTGATGAAATATATAAATAAATAAATATAATGGGCAAGAAAAGTCGGTTAAGCCTTTTGGTGAGTTTCTCCTGTCATCAAACAAGCTTGATTTTGGCTGGAAACTTGTAAAGGAACTTACCAAAATTGTGTGTAATGTTCCAACATCAAACAGGTGAAACTCACCAAAAGACATAAGATTCACAGTCAGTTTTATTTTCTTGAAACAAGGAACTGCTGTCTAAATATACTGTTTAAAATATATACATATGTACATCGTATGATTAAGATAGTGGAGTCCTAGGTATTCTTTAGATGTGTACATGAAATAAGAGTACCATTAAGGCTGACCACAGTTGAGGTCATAGTCATTGTGAACTTTATAATCCTTTCTTTAGCTGCATATCATATGTGATTCACCAGGGCTAGATATGCTTTTTTTAAAATTCAGAGTTGTTCTTTTCCTAAACTGGTTGCCAACCACAGTTATGGGACCCAGTCTGTCCTGCTGTTTTACCCATAGGTCGGAGGAGTGAGAGGGATTCATTTTTGCATGTAACTGAATGTAACAAACATGACTGGAATTTGAATTCTGCTCTTTGATTTCTCATTCCAAGTCACCATATGTTGCACCACATGCACATAATTAAAGTGTATGCATATCTTTTAGAGTAAACATCTGTAAAAAACAATAATACTTTTGAACTGCTAATATTTAAAATTTATTTTTCTGTTTTTTTTTTTTAAATGCTGATTATGAAAAAAAAAGTCTAATTTGGGATGATTACTATGAGTTAATGGTGGTTATATAAATAAGAAGAGAAACTAAATTATTGAATTTATTATTCAAATTTAAAAATAGGGAGTGTTTTTTATTTTGATATCATAAATACTTATAAAGTATTAAACAATATATAGTTTTCATACTAATGAATAGTTCAGCTTGCTATTTTACAAGGGGGACTATTGGGGGGTTAAAATTTTTTTTTTTTTTGTTACATAGGATATTAATCTGTTTTACCAAGTTTTGGTTTTTAATTGCTATTTCACCATATTGACCATTAAACTTAATCTAAGTGAATTTCCAAGTAAAAGTCCTACTAGAATTCATTATTGATATCCATAATCTTAACAATGTAAGATATGCAGATGACACATTGTTGATGGCTAACACTGAAAGAAACTACAAGAACTCCTACAGAAGATAGTAAAGGAAAGCTAGAAGAAAGGACTAAACATCAATTGCAAGAAGACAGAATACATGGTTGTTAGCAAAAGGTACAGCTCAACATGCAAATTACCAAATGGGGATGTCAAAATCAAACAAACACAACAATTTAAATATCTGAGAAATGTCTTAACAGAAAACGGAAAGTACAACACTAAAATCAAAAGGAGCACTGGGATGGTGAAAGTTACCTTCCATAAGCTAAGCAAAGTATTAAGAAGTAGAAAAATTTCATTAGAAACAAAGGAAAGAGTACTGTTATTTAACTGTTATGTAATATCAGTCCTTCCATATGGCGGTGAATGCTGGACAATCTTCTCACAGATGAAGAAGAGACTTGAAGCAACAGAAGTTTTACAGAAGGATGCTGAGAATATCATGGACATGTGAGCAATGATGAATTTCTAGAAACAATGGAAGCAAAAAAGACTTACTTAACATCAGGAAGAGATAGTTGAAATTTCTTGGGTACATAATGAGGAAAGAGGACTTGGAAAATTTGATACTCACAAGACAGATTGTAGGCAGGAGAGACAGAGGAAAACAATGCATAACTTACCTGGTGAGCTTTTGTGAATGGATGCCAGAGCAGGGTTTGGGAGAGATTCTGAAAATGCAATTTATTGATTGACGCATAGGACAGAAAATTGTTGAGAGCTATGATCACCAATGTCCTGGAGGGACATGGCACATAGAAGATGATTTCCTCTTGGTCTAAAAGTTGGTTAAGCAGCATTCAACTTGGTCAATACCAAACAAAGTAAATTTGAGGAAAAAATTCTGATTGAAAGCCGGAAGACAACTGTAAAGCAAAGATTGGTGGGAATTTATTGCTTCATCTAAAAGGTAACAATTCTGAAGAGCACCATAATCAATGCTATATTAAAAGCAAGCAAAGCATTGTGGGAATGTAAATCTTGTAATAATCAACATAGGGATATTTTTGATCAAGATTAAATTTTGGGTGGGAAGTGTTTAAATTAAAGCTGCAAATGGATTAACTGTGTGCTTATCTATAAAATTTAAGTCTTTGTATTGCTTCAGGCTTGTTAAATTAATGACCCTTTGCAAAAATAATAATAATAATCTCTGATGTAAAAATAAGGATCTCTTTAGTTAGGGATATTGGAACCTTTCAGCTAGGGAGAATACCAACCTGAGAAAGTTCCCATGATATGGAAATGACAAGAATTAAATGAGCAGAATGAAGAAAATATAGATAGCTTTGGGGCAACTCAAGATGAAAAGCCGAACATTTTGTCAGATCATTGGTGATGCCCTACGTTTTTTAGTCCAGGAATTCTTTTTAAATAAAACGTTATTCATATTATGAAATAGTCTAAATGCAATTATTCTTGAGAGGAAACTTATGAATTTAACTTAGCGTATTTCATTTCTTTTTTTCAAAAGGTAATATATAAATTATTATTCTTTTAAGAAAACAACAACAAAAAAAAAACTAATAAAAAAAATACTGCTTAAATAATTAACAAAATACTAACCATTTTATAAGATTGTAAAAACTCTGTATTCCTTAATAATTTTCTTGCTGTTTGTCTATTTTCTTTGCCATTCAACAGCCTACTGTTAATATTTTTGCCTGAGTCTTGACTTATAACCTTGACATTTCCCTGACGTTTCCAGAAGCCGGGCGTGCAGCCTTTTTGGTGGCAGATGGGGTGAATATCATATTTAACATTACTCGAGAGTGTGTGAACTTGCGAAACATGGACAACTTAGTGCTGGTGTCAAGCCTCATTCTGAGAAAGTGCTGCCCTATTGACCTGCTGCCTCTCGATAATTTTGAGAGTTTGGTCACCTTTGACACTCCTGTGTCAGACATGTCGAACTCCCCATTACCTGGTGAAGACTCTTCAGGTGAGTTTTGGTAAAATGATTTGGTTAATGTTAATTTACTCATACCACATCTGTCTCTTACTTCTTTATTAATGCCAAGGTTATTTTTCTTGGGATGTCACATCTAAGTGTACTCTCAGATCATTTCACCCCAAGCAAGGGGATAATGCCATTAATGACATTATCCCCTTGCTTGGGGTGAAATGATCTGAGAGTACACTTAGTTCCTGGGAGTGAAAGAGAATGAGAAAACATTAGAAGGAACCATAAAACTCAGTTCTAAACAGGGAACAAGGGATAAACCTCTGCTCCTGTTCAAAAAGCAGGGAAGCAGTGTGAACACAAACCTATTTACTCATAGTGGAAAAAAAAAAAAGAGTTTAAATTTTTTAAAAAATTTAGTAAATAAAATTTCCAAGTTTAGGCAGAGACATTAGAAGTGTAGAATTAAACTAAGAGCATATGCAATTCAATTGCCTGTATTTGGGTAAGGTTCTGCTATTCCTTGATTAATTTTAACTACTTATTTAGATTTTAACATAGTTTAAGTTGTACTGTCTCCTAAAAATTTAGGCAATTTTATTTTTAAACACAGGAGAGAGGGGGGAAAAAAGTTAAGATAATTTATAATTTTATATATATATATATATATATATATATATATATATATATATAAGTACAGGGTTGGTACAGATGGAATTCCGATAACCAAAAAAACTATTCTTAAAAGTTCTCAATACTGAGTAGAGCAAATGATATTTATTCAAAGACACCATCACTTGACAAGACACCAGTAGTGTTGAAAGAAAATTGAAATTTTTGTAGTGATGCTATAACATGCATGTTATGATTTTGAATATATATATATATATATATATATATATATATATATATATATTTTGTTTTGCAGTGATTTTTTCCCAGATCACTTTGAGGGTGGGGGTGATTTAATTTAATTATTTTGTGCAAATTTCCGTGATTTGTTTTTCACTTAAAATGCAACTTTTAAAAGTAGTCCTATTATTTTGCTGTTCTGGTAGACCACAGAGTAAGATAAAAAAGCAAAAAGAAAAAAGTGATAAGTATCATCACCTTATCAGGAAGCCAAGAAAGCTGTGGCTCATAAAGATGACAGTCTTGTTAGATACTATCAGAGCACTGGGAACAATTCCAAATCACCAAAGGTGGAAGGTGTAAAATAAATAGAAAAGCTGAAAATTATGGGTAGTATTGCCAAAATCAATCCGTGTGAAGGAAAAATGTTAATGGTTGTAAGGCGACTGAGGAAATCAGCAAGCAATCTTGAAATGGGCTCTTAGAAAGCACAATGTGACCTCAGTCCCAGATGATTTTCAGCCTGAGCCTGTGCACAATATGATGTAGTGTTTTCTTATCCAAATGATAGCATTGTTGAAAGAACCTATAATACTGAGAAGAGTGTTGGAGTATTGAGGAGACATTGTCCTTTAAGCTCCAGATGAACAGCTGTACTCTTGAGGCTTCTTGCCTGGAATGTCTGTTGGAACTCAAACTCACTCCAGATCTCAAGTATGACTTGCATATACAATCCCTTGCTAAAGATCCTGGAAAAATGGTCAGTTCCTTATACTGCTACAGAAAGTACCTGACTCCTTCTGACATGCTCTATCTTTACAAAAGACCAAAAATAGAGTATTTCTGCCACCTCTTGGCTGGAGCTGCTCAATCCTCACTCTCCAGCTTTCATTTACTCAGCCTTGTGGGTGATGAATTATTTTCTACCCTTCAGCCCCTTTCCCTTTCCATGAAATATTGCTTTCTTCTCATTACTCTATTTACATTTTCATGTCAGATGTTCAGGTGAGCTAAAGTCCTTACTTCCTCCAGTTCAGACCTTCACATCTAAGACCCACCATGCCATGTACACTAATTTGACTAATCCTCATTCCTTTTTCATTCTATTTGTAAGAAGGATGTTCCACTCAGGCAGCTTTGTATGCCCTTACAACAACCTCATTTAGTGGCCCTCTATCTTGAGTGGTTCTTGGGGCTTGTATTGGGTGAACAATAATATAAAACAAAACAGTTACTGCTGGTGTAAAACATTCAATAAATAATAATGTTAGTTCATAGATTCACATATTCCCTTCATAGATCGGTGTGTGTGGGAGTATTGCTGGAGATAAAGTGACTGCATGTCAACTCAAATTTCTAGTAATTTTCTCAGTATCTTCACAACCTCAGCAACACTCTGATCTGGACAGTCTTAGTTCTTCCGTGAATCCATAAGACATTGAATCTTGCCTCTTGTGTTTTTGGCACTGTTCCAAGTATGCATAGCCCTTAATTTGATGTTCCATACTTTTCATAACTGCTAGGCAAGGTTCTGATATTTTCTTCTTTTTTTTTTTTTTGCTTTCTTTTATCTACACCCTGTGGTCTGGTGTTAATATAATAGTAATTGATTCTATAATACAAAGCACAATGTGACTTTATACATTTATCAGTCACTTTCCTTAATATGAGATATTTCATTGTTATGGTAAACATGACCACTATGCCTTATATTATCATAACAATGTGACCAGGTTGTTAATAATTTTTTACTTTTGTTTTGTACTAACTTTTGTTTGTTAATTGATATTTCTATTTTTAATGATTTTAAAAAGTTGAATAGGAGGTGGAAATTCTGCATAACTAGAGATTTATTCTAATTAAAGAGTGTTTATTATTAAAAACATAGCATTGGATAAAAAATTATGGCATTATCTATGTATGGATAAAGTGTTACAAATATCAAGGTTCTTAAATGGATTTCTTAATCCAACATTATTTCTTAATAGAGATGTTATTTTTAGTGGGTACATGTGTCTTAGTTGCTGTCTTGGTTTTGTTTTCATTTTCTTAAACAGTGAAATTAATAGCAATTGGCCTTGACTTTAGTTGGCCATCTTGATTTAAACCAGTTGATATTAATTTCACAGTTTAAGAAAAAAAAGAAAAAAAGCAATGATAGAAATTCAAACACATGTACCCACTAAAAATAAACTTTACAGTAATAAAAATATAAAGATATATAAAATTGTGTGTGTAAATAAAATTATATATATATATATATATATATATATATATATATATATATATATATATATATATATATATATTATATAAGACATTTTATGTTTATACATTCTTTTTATTAGATACAAATATTTAAGTAAATGCTCTGTTTATAATAAAAACAGTAAAATTGACCTTGCTAACTGAAACACACCTCTGTGGCGAAATCGGTAAAAGCACATCAGACTATATGACGGTTCCGTATAGGATACAGGTTCGATTCTTGTTGGAGGATGCATATTTTCTCTGACAATTTCTCGGACATTCATGCCGGTAAATGTTGTTAATACTGTTTATTATAAACAGAGCATTTACTTAAATATTTGTATCTATAAAAAATAATCTATAAACATAAAAATTTCTTAAAATAATTGTTGGACTTTGTCCATTTCATAATATATATATATAAAAATTTTGAGAACAGCAGAGTAGAATATGCACAACAAAAATGTACAGGTAGATATATGAGAAGTGTCAACCCTTTCCCAGAATGCAGATCGAAGGAGTCTTACATGTGATCAGTGTGGCCACATTTGCTTTTCAAAAGCAGGTTTTCTCAGCCACATGCAGAGTCATTGTGTTGACAACTACTAATATGATATTCCTGATAATCATACATGTGCAACCTGCCATAAAGCGTGTTAACCAGCCAGTAGACTTGCACATTTCCACAGCCAGCATCCACAAGGGCTCGATGCAGCCAGAAAATTGACATGTCAGCAAAAAGGGGAAGAGCTGCAAAACTCTTGCAGGGCTTAAAAGCCATTTGAGATGTCCTTGGCGATGGAATAATGATAAAATGTGTGAAAAATTTAAAAAGTTTGAGTGCAAGAGATGGTTTTATTTGGTCACGAGTTGACTTCTGCCATTTTATATATACCATATTTTCTAACTTACAAGACGCACTTTTTTTTCTAAAAAATACCCAGAAAAATATGTGTCTTCTGTGATGAATGTAAGTTAATGCCCAGGCTCAAGTAAGCTTGGACAGTCACCTAATTGGCTTTACTGATAGGGACATGGATTTGTATGTTGAGTCATTACACTATAATGTTAGCTATCTATCTAATTCATTCTATTATATGATGTAACCTCAGTACTTAGCTGTTACAAGTATTTCCAGGACAATAAACCTTCCTGGAGCTGAGCCACAAACTTAAACATGGTCTGTTTACTAGCAGCAGTGGGAGGCTTTCCATTCTTGACTAGTATGTCATTGGCATAGAAACAAAATCAGATGAGTGATTAATGTAAGCGATATGTGGGGCCAGTATGTGGGGTACACATGGTGAATGTGTTTTTGTATGAGAATGACTTTTTTTTCTTAGAAATTTATTTCCAGTATTAGGGTGCGTCTTCCAAGCTGCAAAATACAGTGTGTGTGTGTATATATATATATATATATATATATATAAGCAGCAAGTATTCATCCAAACAAGTTTAATTAAAAACAAATTTACAAGGTCTGTCTTTAATTTATTAGTGTAGTTTGCCAATTTTTGGATAGGGTGTTCATTATTGTGCTGGAAGTTGTGGATAAAAAGTTCAGAGTTCAAATTTTGGCATTGTTTTGTTCAAATATTTTCAACCATTGCAGTCATTTTCAAGTACCAATGTGGTGTCTGTGTAATAAGAATGTGTGTGTAATCTAAGGTTTTTCTTATAATGTTTGGGCTTGCTTCCTCTTTCAAATTTTTGCTTCTTTTTGTCATTTTCATTTGATCATTCATTTTCTCTTAACCATTGTGGAGGTGCTGAAAAGTTTTCTGCCAATAATTTCTAATTTTCGAAAAATTAAATGTTAATTTCCCTCTCCAAGTTCTCCACTGCCTTAACTGGGTATTGAACTCACACTCTTTGGGTCCTGTCACTAGATCTAACTAATGCCTTTATCCACTGAAAAGAGTGTGAGTTCAATGCCCGGTTAAGGCAGTGGAGAAGTTGGAGAGGGGAATTAACAGGAGATAACTGACATCCATTAAACATGGCATGTGGAACTAGAACAATCTATCCCAGTGAGCGAAATAAAGGGTTCAGTTCGATATTCCAACCACCCGAAGAAGGCTGGAGAGTAAAACGGCTGAAATATTGTAATAAATATGGCGACAAAGATGAGGACAATAGTCTGAATAATGTAAATAGTGTACATAATACCTTATCTCGGAAATATAGACAGATATTGAAGAATGTTTCATTTTATATTTCTCACAACAACAAAGACAAGGAGATTAGTCATACTGTAAATAATTCATAATAAACTTTTGTATCCAGACCTTTTGTACTAGACTGGTGATCAATTTACCATTGAGTTGGCTAGATGTAACCTTAAATTCTATGCTAACAATTTCTTTTCTCACTTGTGGAACTCCCTTACGGCTTCATGCTTTCCAACCAATTTTAATCTTCCAAAATTTAAATGCATTGTCAATTGCTATCTATTGTCCTCTTGATAACTCTTCTTTGTTTTCACTCCTTAGTAATATTTTTGTTTCTAATTCTCCCACACCCAGTAAGCACTTGTGTCTTAGTGGCTTTACTGCCTTGCTTGGGAGGAACTCGATTCAGAAATTTTTATTTAAAATTATACAGTTTTTGTAAATGACTTTTTGGTCAATGCAGTGAGAGAGAATGAGGTTTTACACTTCATGTGTTTTATGAATTAGTTCGTCAAAATGATTTTGTCATTTGTGTAAAGTGTGTTAATCAGACAGAACGAAATCTGCAGAATAAGAAGAGTGTGAAATTTTGTTCACAGCTGATGTCTTTAATCTTTTCAGCTGTCATCTGTGCTTTAGGAGGCCATGCTTTATCACAGTGGAACACCACACCTTTCAGTTGATCAAACTGGGTCTCATTTTTGTTAAAACAATATTTAAATGCTGATAATTTATGTCTGCTGTAATTATAACATTTTATTTCACCTTTTAATTTACTGCTGAGAAAATTACCTAGATGATTAAAGCATTAGTTCAAGAATTTGATGTTACAGTAATTGTGAGTTCAATCATGGGGCTCGGTAGTACAGACATGGTGTGGGAATTTTTCCTGATTATGTGCATGTTTGTACTTGGCAGAAATAACTATTCAGCAGCTTTTATTTCTGAGAGAGAGAGAGAGAGAGAGAGAGAAAATAGTAGTATTTTGCAAGAAAAAAAAATGGAGTTTCCAAGTTGACAAATTTCTTGAGTAGTTGTCTTTTTTGAGAGAGATTTCTCCACTAGTTCCCACAGGAGGAACAAGATTACTGAGTGTGAAACTGCTAGGACAGGCCTTGTCTTCTGCTGTAAGGGTTGTGTATAATTATTCCTTTGGTAGGTGTCTCAAAGGGGGGTTTCTCCACCAGTTCCCATGGGAGGAACGAGAAATCTGAGTGGGAAACTACCAGGACAGGCCACATCTTCTGCTGTAAGGGTTGTCTGTAGTTATTCCTTTGGTGAGTGTGTCTCTGCTGGTTCCTATGGGGGGAACAAGAAGTCTGAGTCCAGCTGCCAGGACAGGCTTTGTCTTCTGCAGCAAGGGTTGTGTGTAGACTTTTGAGCTGGGCTTGAAGGTAGAGGCCACTGAAAATGAAAAATGGTAAGAGGCTGAAGAGAGCTTGGTCAGTGGTTTTTTTTTTATATGTTCTTGGACGTCTGGTTGTACCTTGCTGATTATTTCCATTGCTGCTGTACCATGCAAGGTAAAGAAACCCCTCCCACATGCCACAATAGTCAACAAGTGAAATAGTTTCTAGAATGGTGGAAACAGAACCAGCAATAACTGATCAGTACTTAAAAAATAAAATAGTAAGATGAGATATCCCTTTATATGGACAGCAGAATGAGAACAATCTATCCCCATAGATTAAATAAAGGATTTATTTCACTCTATTTTATATTCTGCTTATAAAATACTATTTTTTTTAGTTAATCAACATTTTGTAGGTATGCCTCACAAATTTATAATTGATTTCGATTTATCATTTTTTTCCTTTTTTGTGTGATGTAAATTTGATAGAAAAACATATGAGTGCATAAAATAATAAAAATTGTAGTATGAGCTCTGGTAAAAACATGTATGATAACAGCAATATGAGCATTGGTAAAAATGGTTGCTTAAGATATTAGGTTTATAATACCCAGAAATTCATACACAGTTGTCCTCAAGGACACGTGGCACAGTGGATGTTGGTTAGATCCAGAGACAAGACTCAAAAAGCGTGAGTTCAATACCTGGTTAAGGCAGTGGAGAATTTGGAGAGGGGAATTAACAGAAACTGTAGAACTAGAACAGTCTACTCCAGTGAGTGAAATAAAGGTTTCAGTTTGACATTCCAACCACCTGAAGAAGGCTGCAGAGTACAACGGCCAAAAAGGTATAATAAATATGGCGACAAAGATGAGGACAATAGTCTGAATAATGTAAATAAGAGAAATTAAAAAAATAAATAACTTTATGAAAATTTGTCTTATGAAAATGACCAAAAAATTAATTTTCTTTTTAAACTTGGACTTAAAATTTTATTTTGCCTAAATTAGGTAATTCTTCCCCACAAAATGTTATTTTTGCTTCTTTTAAATGGTACAATATCTAACAGATATGAAAAAGCTTTACTGTAAACATGTTATTTCATGAAAAAAAAAAAAATAAACAAAAACAAAGCTATTGTATAGTATATAAGTGAGAGGTTATGACTGCTGTTATTCAAACTCCTTATAAGTACTCACTAACACATTAGCACATCCCGGCACATTGCTACACGCACAATCTATGGACTGTTATTCTTTTCACATCGTGAGCTTTGAAAAAGCTGTTTTAAATTCAGAGGTAAATATGTGATTTCACATCATATGTTAAAGTTATTTTTAATCATTCATGTCAAAATAGAAAGCATTAAAAAAAAAATACAGAACAAATGTATGTCAAAGACACTTGTATTAGAAGATAAGTTCAGACAAGTTTTTAAATGTGGTCTGTTCCACTAACTATAACAACGCAAGTACCATTTCCACTGAGAATAGTTGAAGACAATCTGCAGGCATTAGAATAAAATATGTACCTAGCAGAATCAGTCATTTACTGTTTGAAAAAAAAAATTCCAAGGAATGTGTTCCTTGTTAGAATAGTATGTAGTTATAGGTCTAGTAACAGTAGCAGCTGTAAAAGTTTTGAAAAGGTTATTCAGTGTTTGTAAATATTACTTCAGAAAGTCAGAATATAAACATTATATATTGTATGGTAGTCACTGTATTTTGGGGGTTGAACTGATTTCTTTTTTTTTTTTTTCTTTTTTTATATGCAAAATTATAGCCATAACAACTTTCTTCATCAGTTTTAATTCCTTCACAAATATACAACTCGTTTTTTCATTTTTCTTACTCTTTATAAACCATAAAAAAACAAATTAATCAATCATTTGGGACATTTGTCATATTTAAAAAAAATATTGATTTTTTTTTTCTCTTATGTTATCTGTGTAGAAGGAGGGTTCTGTTCAGAACGTAAATACAGTATTAAATCAATCCCTGACATTTTTAAAGAGTTAGTTGTAATTTGGGCACTAATACTTGCCTACTTTCAAAAAATAGGAAAAATATCAAGTTTGAATCTGTGCTTATATCATTGATCTCTGCATAAAACTGATATTATTTTTTTTTAACAATTTTTTTTAAACATTTTTTTTAACATTTTTTTAAACATTTTTGGTGGGGCACTTGCACAAACAGTGGAGGATAATAATTACATGAAAAACAAATAGAGAAATCTTACATGAAGGACAAGTGGATATATACATTTATTAATTTATTTGAATTTGAAAATATTAAGATGTGATATCCCAAAATTTACTTTATTGAACTGTGACAGACATGAGGGAGGTGAAGTGTGGAGATGGGGACTTGACTAAATAAAAACAGAATATAGCTAACTCTTTAAAGTTGGGGATGAATTTATTTATATTATTATGAGCAGGACTCACCTCACTTCTAAATTGATAAAAATTAATTTATTAGCTGTTTCTATTTTATATGTACTTTTTGTATTATTTTCTTTAACTCTTTTTGGTTTCTATACTAAAAGGCAACGTCACCTAGAAATTTTCCTTTTAAAGAAATACTGACACCTACAGTTATCAGTGACTATATATTCCTGTGATCAGTCTCATCTTATCAAACAGGTTATTTATTTAGGGACTTCCCTATGACAGTAGAGAGAATTGGTTTACTAGAAACCTACTGGCTATCAAAGTTACCTCCCTAGCTTTCAGTTGCCAATTTACATTACCTTATTTTTTTCTTTATTATTTTAGTATTTGCACTAAATTGGTGGTGATGGGGAAGCATTAATCTTATTTAAAGATTATACGTTTTTGAAGGACCTCACTATCTGTTGATTGTTGACCCAGTCAGCAAAAGTTATGAGTATGAAGTTTTTATCATGCTAAAAATAGTTTGAAAAATTATTTCAACAAAGGAAATAAGACAAGAAAAGACAGACATGAAAATCTTTAATAATAATATTTTACACTTTTTTTTTTTTTTTTTTCAATTTGAATGTTATTGAAGTTGTGAGTCATAAGATCTTAAGGGAAAAATCAGAAATGAATGAAAAAAAAAATTACAATGACTAATGATTCTTTTTTTCTAGTTTATTTAATTTGAATATTATTTACCTTAAATATATTTCTTATCAATTTCTTGTCGAAAGCTTTCGGACACATCTATGTTTTCATGGATTTAACCATTTTGGAAAGGGGAGAATCTAACTACCAACTGGAATTGAATATTTTGTTAGGATATTATAAAAATTAAAAAAGAAATATTTTGTCTCATAAAAGCAACAATTAGAATTAAAACCTCTAGGGTTTCTTATGAAGATAATTTAAATAATGCAATTTGCTTTTCTTTTGTTTCCATTTATTTTTCTACATTAGAAAAAGAAAACTGTTTTATGTATCATTAAATGTTTTTTGTTGTTGTTCGTATAAATGTTTTTTGTGAGTGAACGTTTTATTTTCTGAAACAAAATATACATTGCTGTCTTCAGAAAAACATTTTTGTTCTGGGTCATCTGAGTAATGAAGCAAGAATTTCTGCAAATTTAATATTATGAGTGTATCCATAACTTTTGTCATTTTCAAATATATTAGTCAAATTTAGTATCTAGTTTATTTAAATGAAAAAGTTTATTTTAGAGTTATTACTTAGTATAATTAAGCCAAATAGCTTGAAGTTATATTAAGCTGGTTAGTGGTAACCAGCTAATGGAGAAAATGGAAGGAATCCATTTATTTCTCTATTGCATTTATGAATATTGAAAAAAAGGAAACATTTTTTTTTAAAAGTAACTTTATGGATATTGAAAAAGTGGAAACATTTCTTTAAATTACCTTTATGGATATTAAAAAAAAAGATGCATTTTTTTTAATTACTTTTATGGATATTAAAAAAGGAAACCTCTTTTTAAATACTTTTATGGATATTAAAAAAAAGAAACTTTTTTTTTAATTACCTTTATGGATATGAAAGAAAAGGAAACTTTTTTTTAATTACTGTTATATGTATTAAAGAAAAAGGTAATCTTTTTTTAAAATTATCTGTACAGATATTTAAAAAAGAAAATACCTTTTAATTTATGGATTCTAAAAACATCATCTAATTAACCACTGATTATTGTTTTGTTTTATTTAACCAATTAATCTCCACTGTAAAATCTAGGTATACTTATAAAAATAAAAATTTATATTTAATTATAAGTTTACTGAAAAATTTGTTTCTACCTCATTAATGCACACAGTCTTCAAAATGTAATGGTGGACATTTATGAGCTAACAAAGATATTGCATTTTCAAACTCTTTCCTTCCTTTATGATATTCTTTAAATTTGGTGATGTCATAAGAAGAATATTTTGATTTCACATTTGTCTGTACAAATTGAATGAATAAAAAATCTCATATTAATTATAAAGAACAAAAAAATAACCATTATGAATTTAAGGATCTCTACCTAAAACCATTATTTCCCACCATTCCATTTTTCTGACAGTGGACATTAATTTGTGAGTGGATTCCAGGAATTCGGTTAACTGGACAGCTCTCCAGGTCTCCATGTTTAATGGGGGAGGTTTCCCATTTTTTTTTTTTTTTTTTAAACCAAAAGAGGGGATAAGTGTTAAGATGAATGATACCTGCAGAATGCACTGTAAAATATTCATCTTCAAGAAGCATTAGTATAAGTTGAGTTTGTATTGTTCATACTTCCATGACACTAGATGGGCTGCTAGTGTTATGAACATTGGCACAGAAAATGGAATAAGCAAGCTGAATTCAAATTCTGACAGTTGCATTCGCTTTCACACCATGTTTTTTTGAGAGAAGCACAAATGTCTTTTCTACCCCTACAAAACATTCAAACTAAAAATAAAATATGTTAGTAGGACCTGTCCACCCCACAAAAATAAGAGTGGCTGCTGTATTCTGCCCATAAGCCAATCTGCATAGGAATGATTGCAAAATACTTCCCCCTCACCAATTTATAGGCAAAAGCACACAAATGTATGTTGGGATTTCTTCTTCTTTATAATAAATGCAAAAATGTCTGTGTGTGTCATGCTTTTTCACTCAAAGGGACACAACTCTAACTTTTAAAAATCTCATCTTCTATATAAATAAATATAAATGTCAGTGTGTCACACTTTTTCAACTTTACTCCTAGAGGCTGTAGGCTAACATATGATACCATTTTGGAATAAAGCCAAATCTGTGAGCAAATTAAAATAATTCTGGGCTGTGTCCAGACCCACAATCCTGAAATTTTGGATTCCCAAGTTTCATTACTGTGATTGTTTTTGGTGATCTTTTTTGCAACAAATTTTTTTGTACAATAACAATTTTTATAACTTGGAAATAAATTTGGGAATAATCAAAATTAATTGCAAAATCCAGCAGAAGTCACCGATGAAATAAAAGTAATTTTTTGTATGGAAAATAAGGACCTACATACCTCAAATTATCTTTAAATTAAAATGGTGGCATGAGAATTATCATTGAACTTTAAAAAGGTAAGGTTAAATATTAATGCAGTGATCAATTTTGTGTTCTTCTGTAGTTTATTGTTGCCTGTCACATATGGCAGCAGTATGCATCACAAAAAGATTGCAGTCAAAAGGGCCAGGGCTGCATTGAGGAAAAGAAATTCTCATGTAAATGAAAACCCAGATCAAACAGCAGCCAGAATAGCTTCCAATGTTGAGAATATGCAGACTTAGGGACTCTCAAACTCTTGAGCAATCTGAAGGCCCAATCAAGAGCCCTTCATAGGAGCTAGCTTAAATGCTACCTGATAGGGCAGCTTTTAAGCTAGTAGCCAATAAGATAGGCCACTTCTTGGTCTCATTTGACTCCGTCATGGTCTGTCTTGCCTTGAAGTCAGAATGCTACATTCGCTTATCTGTATTTGCTCTTGGGTGTCAACCCCAATTCTTAGTCGGTGAACTTTTTGCCATATTACTGTTGCTTTGCCTCATTATACCTTTTTATTTACCTGGCTTATATTGTTTACTTGCTTTATATTATTTCTTTGGCACTGTTCTTTTCTTTTTCTTGTTATTGCTTATTACAAACTTTGTCAATTCTGTTTGTTGGACAGTTCTGCCATTTATTTACATTTAACCATGGCCACTGACTCACTCTATAATTTTTTATATGAATATTTCATGATGCCCTCTACTCTGTGACATATAATTCTTATTCAAAAAGTGAACACCTGTTCATGTGGAGGAAGCATAAAGGCCATTAATTTGGTCTAAACAAGCTTTTAAATAACATGGCATCCATAAAAGATAAAAATAAAGAACAAAGAAATAGTACCTCTAATAATTAGAGGTACTATGCTTCACTGTACTTTTGTATATTTGCACAAGTTTTTTAAAGAACTTGAGTCTGCACATATGGAATAACATTATCATTTGATTTTAGAATTATACTATAATTATTAAATATATTTGTTATATATATATATATATATATATATATATATATATATATATATATATATATATATATATATACATTATATATTATATGCATAATTACACATGTACATATATATGCATAAATATTTTTATGTATGCATACTGTATATGCACCATATGTATTAACTCACACACACTCATACACTCACACAAAATCACTAAAAAAAATTAACTGTTAATAACTTATTATCAAATTGCCACATGATGGGAAGCACAGGTTCAGAGATTTTTTTAAGCATTTCACCCCAAGCAAAGCGGGAAGCCACTAGCACACAAGGGGTTACAAAGAGTTGGAGTGAGAGCAAATAGCAGTGATAGAGGAAAGAATGAAGAGAAGGATAGCGGATAGATCAAGGCAACTGGAGACGTCGATTGACATTACATTTGAATAGTTGTAGATTATAGCTCTCAGGGAAATAGGGAAGGGAGTTCAACAGGTGAGAAGTGCGAGACATGAAGGTATTGGACTAGAAGAGACGGCTACATTTGACAGTTTCGACAGTGAAAGGGTGAGAGCAAGATGTCAGCCTAGTTGAACGCTTTAATTCATGAAGTCTGGGAACCAGCGAAAAAGCAGCTCATTGGAGCAGTTACCATGAAAGTATTTGTAAAAAAGACAGAGGGAGGTGATGTCATGTCTGTGTGAGAAAGCAACTGCAGACGAGATGCTTGTGAGAGTCTCCAAAAGCTTTTACCACTGAATTCTCTAACAGACTGTCATATGATTCTCACATTATTGCATTATTTGAAATGTTATTCAGATTGAAGTTTACACTGGATGGTGGTTATCAATATTGTTTCTTCATCTCATATCAGCCTGGGATGATTAAATAGTTTACTGGTCAAAAAATTATGATTATAAATGAAACATAATATATTTTTTATTTCTTTAGATGAAGCATATTATTATTATTATTAGTTTTATTCCATTTTATTATTATTTTATCACAACACTGCAGACAAAGTAATAGAAACAAAGTAATAGGAACAAAGATAGTGTAGAGATGCAGAAGGTGATGATCTCCCTTTTTACAGGATGAATTTACTAATGTTTTAAGTGGCTCTGCTGTTCATGTGTCAACCTGTAGTTGACAATAGTTGCTGGTTAGTTCTTCAAGGGACAAGATGTGGCAGCCAGCAGTGGCTTGGTGAACAAGTGAAAGCCATGCATCTTAAATAAGTAACATAAAAAGAAAGTATCAGTTAGGCTGGCCACCTCCCTCCTCAGAACATGACAAGTAAAACCTTCTCATTATTCACCCATTAACATACCTCGTGCTTATATGTGACAAATACAGATATATTTGTGCATAACATATTGTATGGCATATTTGTATATTCTAGTACTGTATAAAAAATGTTTTAAAGTACAATGCATTTTTAGAATTAGTTTCTTTAAGTTATTCTAGTCCTTTCCATTGTGTTATGCCATTAGTATATCACAGATATACTAATGCTTCATGTGGGCCTTGGAGAGTGGAACAAACTAAGATATTTCTTCTCACATTTTAAGCAGCCTACCACCATTTTGTTGTGTTCTTCAGAAATCAAATTGCAGTGGTATAGTCACAGCTGAGAAAAGGGGCCATGGATGGAAAAAATAATATTTGTATGTTTTAGTCTGTATATAAAATGTTTTCAGGCACAACACATTTTTGGAATTTCTTTCAGTTATTCTAGCTCTCCCTTTTGTCATGTTAAGGTATTAGCATATCATGGATAGACTAATGTTTAAAGTGGGCCTTGGAGAGTGGAGAAATCCAAGATTTTTCTTCTGTCTATTTCAGCAACCCATTAATGGTATAGAGAACTGAAAAAAAAAACCTATGGACAAATGACTATAAATTCATAATTTATATTCTGTTTAATCATCATAGCTTCTGCAGTTAAGTTAAGGCAATGAGTTGGATGCAAGTACACATCTTGTTAAAATCTTTCTTTATTTCTGTTTTTGTACTTTTGCTTTAGCAGTCAAAAGTGTATCGATTCAGTGTTGTAATAAAAACCATTAATAAAATGGAGTAAAACTACAATTTTTTATTAATAATAATAGTAACATAAAAATTGTAAAAAAATATCTTTTTACTTCCATTTTCAGTTTATGCATGCCAGTTGTTTTTTTTTCTTTCTCGTTTTCAATTGAAGTAATATATTAATAAATGATTTAAATTTTTACATGACAGGGCTGTCTCATTGTTTGATTTGTAATTAACTTGTGTGTTCTCCAATTTAAGTCAAGATGCAACCCAACTTTGATACGGATACCTGGGAGAAGGCAGAAGTCCTGGACAAAGGTGTCACCTTACAATGCTACGAGGAAGAAAGTGAAGATGCCATGAAAGACCAGAAGGATGAAATAATTAAGGCAACTATTTCAATCCGTTGAATCATTTGAGATTTTGTCAGTTGTATTGCATGGAGGGGTATAATTGAAAATCTTTAGATATTGCCAAATTAAGGCTTACGGCCATATCATATTGAGACACCGTACGATCACTGAAATTAAGCAAAGTTGAGCCTGGTCAGTACCTAGATGGGTGACCGCTTTGGAATATTAGGTACTGTAAGATTAGATGTGTGGGTGGTGTAATGGATAAGGGTTCAGAATTGGAAATCAGAGAACCAGGTTCCAGTTCCAGTCAGTTTTGTATATATTCACTTATGAGCAAATACCTTTGGGGAAAGGTATGATTCCACCTCTTCTCCTATTGGTTAATTCATAGGACTTGTATCACTAAATCATTATTATCTCTAAAAAATTCTTGCAATCCAAAAAATATTTTTTTGATTTAAATAACCTGCAAAATATTGATAAGCCATAAAAAATAATCAGTTGCCAAATTAAGCCAACTGATGCTGTAAGCACCACCTGGCAATAGTGATCCTCTGATAAGAACTAAGCCTAGAACTACTAGATTGCATTTACTAAGACAATGTATTCTAGTTACAATATCTACAGATTTCTGTTTTAAATATAATGTAATTTATGAGAGATTGTAGAACACTATTTGCATCATCTCAGATTTAGTTGAGACTACGAGTGACTGAGTGAGGTCTGACGGGCAAGGGTATGAGTTTATACAATTTCAGATATTTCAAGAACATTCTTGAACTTGTATAAAATAAAGCTGTTTTCCACTGGACAACTTACCCATGAAAAAATAAAATAAAATGGTGCATTGTGTTAATGAATGAACACTCGGAATTTGTAGCCCTCAGTATTTACATGAAGTAGAGCAATACATTGAAAGTACTTTTAAACTCCTTCTATTCCCTAGTTATTTTATTTGCAACTATTTCTACAACAAGAAATGACTTCATGCAAAACGAAAGAATAATAATAAGCTAAAACTTGAAGGAGGAATTTACTCTATCACCTGTAATAAATGCCACAAGAAATACTGTGATGAACATATATCAATACAGATGCAAAAGACGTCCCAAATTGCATACGGACATGTCTACCAAAACCACTTACATCTGGGTTTTCCCCATTAACAGCAGAATAGCATGGTATATCCAGATCTGAGTCTCTCTGAAATTTGTCTAGATCTAGGTTTCTGTCAACTGTCTCCTTCCAATGAAAGCGACAGGAAAACTGGCAGTTCATGAGACTGTGTTTTGTGAAGTCATTCCATTGGACAGTTTGTTCTTTAAGTCGCTTGCCACTCTCCATTCTGTGAATGTTTCATTTCCTCCTGTTTCTTTTCTTTCTCAGCTTGTTACCCTGTAGTTCTTGGGAAAGTAATCAGTTAGATGTTTCCCACAACCTCAAAACACCCTTGCTGTATTTTCCAATAAATACATGGGAGAGACTTTAAGGAATTTAAATAAAAGATTATATGAACACAAAAGGATCTTTTACAAAACACACTAAATGCATTAGTTGTTCACCATGAGTTGGACCATAATTTTGATTTAAAAAAAATTCTACTTTAATTGAAAAAGAAAGTAATTTATGAAGACAAAAATGTATAAAAATTACTTTAATCATTAGATCATCAACATTAAATTTATGTCAACATTAAATTTTGAGACATTTTTGATATTAAAAGAAACTAAAAATACCCATGAAAATTTCATGGTTTTCCTATTTAAATTTTCTGATGAATTTTAACTCTTAAATTAATGATTGAATGACCTTATTGCAAGTTCCACAATGATAACATTCCCAGAGAAATTCCCCTGTTGTATTGTTAAATATTTGGGCTAAATATCTTTAAGAAAATACTGTAATAATGACCACAAATATGAATGCAGGTTATTATTTATAGAAGTAAGAGGGTACAAATGAAGAAATTTGAAATTGACGATTTTTTTTCCATTTCACTGAAGCAGACTTTAAAGATAAGAAAATTAAAAGATACAGGAGGTAATAATGCCTCCTGTATCTTTTTTTTTTTCTTTCTGTCATTGAAACTAAGCAGCATCACTGATATGTCTTTTCCATCTTTCCTCTTGATGGAATAGTCTATTATTTATGAAGATTTGGTATGTTGTAATATACATGCTAAGGAACAAGCAGAGTTATAATAGGATAATTGCTTTCCTGGCTTCAAAAATAAAATTAATGATTTAAATTAATTTTCAGTCTTTCTTTTCCTATTATGTTTATGGTGATCCTTATTTTAAGTACATTTTTTTTTATCGATTGATTGATTCATTTTCTATGGCTTATCAATTCTTTTTAGGTTTAAAGCCAGATAATATTTTTAAATTTTAAGAAGTTTTTTTTTTTTTTTTTTTTTTGAGATAATAATGATTTAGTAATACAAGTCTTACTAATTAACCCATAACTGGGGAGAGAAGATGTGAATTCCTACCTTTCCCCAAGGGTATTTGTGTGTAAGCAAATATAATGAACCCAACGAGAAATGGAACTTGACTCTTTGATTAACAATTCTGAGCCATTATCCATTACACCACCTGCTCATCCAACCTTACAGCATCTTTTATTCTCAAGCAGTCACCATCTAGGTACTGACCAGACTTGATGTTGCTTAAATCCAGAGATCATATGGGAACTAGTGCTTCAACCTGATATAGCTGTAAAGTTTTTTTTTTTTTTTAATTAATAGAACAAATATGACTATTTTGTATCACCACTAGCACATTATTATAACTTGGGTAAACAGATTCAATAGATTTGAAAGAAATTGATTTTATTTATTCATGCAAGTCCCATTTGATTTGTGTATTGACATACTTGTCAGATGTTAATTATGTTTTAATAAACTTGAAAATACAAGCATGTCAGCTGTAACTATTTATAATCTCCCAATATGAAAATAGACCACAACTGGTTATCTCCTTCATCTGATATTTTGATAAGGTGTCTTAAGAAATGTAACCTGAAACATTTAATCAGTTTTATAAATTTGCATCATCTTGCAAATGTTTCTTGTTAAAATTTGAACAGAATTTATCATTTAATTCTAATGAAGCCTAAGAGAAGCATTTACTATTTACAAATATTATAAGTATAAAAAAAATAAAAATACACGGTCTGGTCAAAAAGTATTAGGTTGGCACTATAAAAAGAAAACTACAACATATATCAATTCGGCATTTAATCTCCTTCAATGTAGTTCCCTTCTGAAGCCACATATTTTATCATCCAGCATTGTTTCCATTGATGGATGAATTCCTGGAACTTTTTTTTTTTTTTTTTAGGATAGCAAGCTGCTGCCTCATTGCATTCTCTTGTATTTTCTTGGCATCTTGGAATCCTTTTAATTTCAAGTTGGATTTGATTTTTGAAGAGGAAAATAGAACTGGGGAATATAGTGGGTGTTGGACTTGGATGGGGACTGTGCTTGGCCCAAAACTGCAGCACAAGCTGTGGTCACTGATGGATCCTCTGTGATGTGATGAGATGACCACACTCTACACACTTTCCTTCCAAACACTGTTATAAGCAATGGCAGTGTGCAAGAATTTTATAACTTATTGTATATCTGTGACAGAGTTCAGTCAATTTGTGCCAAGCAGATTCACTCTGCATGCTTTAGCTCCATTACCATAGCGACAGTCCTGATACTTTGTGATCAGACCTTGTATATCAACACAGTCATAGGTTACCTATAGTCCAGTCAAGAATATAGTCATTGTAAGCTCCATGATTTTATAAATGGTGGCATTGTATGTGCTATGCCAAGATTACATATAGTGTTGAATTCAGAGTTGACTTTTTCCTAAAACAGAGATGCCAGGTATTTTAAAATTTTTTATAAGCTTAAATGGGTCACTTACCAATATGTTTTTTTTAATGAGAAGCTTTTTACTGCGTTTTAGTTGCTAATGTTTTAATTTGAGGTTCATACTTTGTTGTCTTCAGCTTAATGCATGCAGCACTCATATACATTGATTTTTGGTGATTGATTTTATATAGTTCATGGCGGACCATATTTCATGATCTCATTTCACTGTGGATCATTAAAAACTTGTTTCTGCATCTTAGTTACTCATATTTTAATTCAACAAGGTAACTATCAAGGAACTATCACAAATGCATTCAGAATAGTTACAAATTTAAAATTATCTGAGCAGACAGTAAAAATAGATGAGGCTATGACTGATAAAATACAAAGAAAGACAGAACCTTCTTACACAACTGTACAAAACATCATAAAGCTGATTGAGTATCAGCTAGATGTGTTTTGGTATACACAAGGTGCAAACAAAACTTGTGAAATTGCTAAATTTGATTGGCTGAGTCATATTTTGCGATGTTATTTCACTGATTCTTCATGGGTTTACTAAAAAGTTGATGGTGGGTCAGTTCATGATTTGCAGGTCAGTGGTTTGTCATCTCCTGCCTAGATGCTCATTAATTTATTTCATTAAGTAGGTTAAGGTAGTCTAACAACTACTAAAAAAAAAATTGCATGTTTAAAATACTATTCATTTATAATAATGAATCTTATTGACATTTTAAGGTTTATTACCAGTGGTGGATAACATGTTTTTGTTACTGGAAAAGAAAGAGAAAATGAGAATCTTTATAGTTGCTGGTACAATTTTGGTACTTTAAAATTTTTTATAAACATAAATAGGTCACTTATATACTTACCAATATTTTTTAATGAGAAGCTTTTTACTGCATCTTAGTTGCTAATAGTTTAATTTGAGGTTCATACTTTGTTGTCTTCAGCATGCAGCACTCATATACATTGATTTTTGGTGATTGATTTTATATAATTCATGGCAGACCATATTTCATGATATCATTTCATTGTTAAAAAAAAGTTGATGGTGGGTCAGTTCATGACCTGCAGGTCATTGGTTCACCATTTCTGGCTAGAGAACTTAGTCTGCTCTGCTATTTAATCCATAACTGTGGGAAGTAGAGATGTCTTCATACCTTTCCCAAGCTTATTTGCTTGAAAGTGAATGTTATAAACTGATGGAATTTGAATTTTGCTCATTGATTTCTTGTTCTGAGATCCTAACAATTATCTTACCTGCACATCCTTGTAACAGGTATGAGAGTATAATATAAGTGTAAGACACTTTGTAAGGATCAAATTCACTACATAATGATTTAGAAAAACTATGTTGCCAATCAGTGTTAATATTTTGCCTATGAAATTGAATATATAAACAGTAACTGATATTATTGAGAATTTTTTTTTTAATCATTTCATATCTAGTAAGACGATAATTCTGTTAAGATGTAAGGGGCTACTGGGAGTGAAAGAGAATTGTTGTAATGTTGTTTTTGTTCAAAATAGCTGAGAATTATAGGGCCATAGTTAGAGTATTGAAAGAACAGAAGACTAGGTAGAGGAAACAAAGAAGTTTATTAAATACTTATACATAGGTGTTCAAAATAGCCAAGAATTAGGAAGGCCATAGTTAGAGTAGCAAAATCCTACTCTAATGTGGCTACTTGCCATATTTATAAGTAGGAGCAGTCCATTGTCACATTAGTGGGGAAGAGCAGGAAGTACACTGTCCTACTCTACAAGAAGAATGAAAATATTTTAGAAGCAACAGGAAACCCAGTCTTAAACAGGAAACAAGGGATAAGCCTCTACTTGTTTTCAAATAAACCTTTAATTTGTTTTAATTTCTTTGCTGGAACTTTGTCATTTAATATTTTAATTGGGAATTGGTGGAAAAATGGTCAGCTCATTCTACCATTCCAGAAAGTACCTGACTCTTTCTGCCATACTTTATCATTGCAAGAGTCAGATTAGACCAAAATTGGAATATTGCTGCCTTGTATTGGTTCGAACTATTCAATCCTCACTTTATTGTTAATATCTCATACTATTTCAAACAAAACCCCATTGATACTGGAAAGAGCAATAACAGTTAGTGACCTTGAGAAACCTATTTTCCTGAAAAAATCTTTAATAGAAATATTTTATAAATTTTAATCAGAAGGAGCACTTGCTGTTCAGTCAATGAATGGAGAATATTTTCTTATAATGAAATGGCTAATATTACTTTTATGTGGCCTTGTGGGTGATGAATTATTTTCCACTTTGCAGCCTCTTAGTCATAAAGTTTTAAACCTATCATTATTTCAAAGGCAAATGTTCAAAGTGGATTTTTTTAATTCCAGTTAGGATACGCCATGGAGTTGAATCACCCTCCTTTCCTCCATATTCCAATTATAAGGAAGAAGTTCTTAATAATAAAGCCATCGATGCTTCCCCTGAACATCTCTTCAAATCAAGGGGCAATCATTATTTCTCCTCCTTAACCTCATAATCTTCACTTCCTCTTACATTTATATCACTTAACCTCTTTCAGTAACCCTCTACCTTGAGTGGCTCTCCAGCCGTGTTTTGGGTGAACCTTAGTGTAAAAAAATTTTTTTTTTTCATGCTATATTTATTTTTTTGAATTAGTAAATACTAATCACTTTAAATACATCAGTGTATGGATTGGTTGTAACAAATTTAGTATAGGCAATTGAACATTGAGTTGGCTGATCTAGGGGTAGTTTTGCTCAACACAATTGCTACAAAACTGAAATATTAACCTAAAACCTTGAGACATATTCTTAAATATCTATATGATATCTGACAAGGCTATCATGCAAGGTGCCACACACATTCAGAAATATCTAAACTGTCAGTGGCATACAACCACTTTCTCAGATCAATGGTTAAAATTTGGCTTTGAACGAATGAAGTTTGTAGGTTTTAGCAAGAACCATCCTTCTTTGAACTTCATAGACTGGTAGTACAGTATCACTAACAAAGAGCTGACCTGGCTTGATGCTGCTTAACTTTATTGATTATATGGGAACCAATGTTTCAACGTGATATGGCTCTAAACACTTACTCAATATGTTGCACAAATGTGGTTTTTATACATTTGCTGAATAAATTAAACATAGGAAGCAGTAGTTTAATTAATGTCTAATTAGCAATTCTGCTTTTATTATTTATTTTGTACAGGCACTTAATACAGAAGAAATTAAAGACACAATCTCTAATAATTTAGTTAGTTGCTGTTACATTTAAAAAATTGTTTTTCTTAGAAGAAATTGAATAGAGCATGAGGAATGCATCCACTTGATTGACTTTTGGATTATTATTGACATTATTTACAATATTCAGACTGTTATTCTCATATTCATTGCCATATTCACATTTCGTCTGTTGTACGTTCCGGCCTTCTTCAGGTGATTGGAATTTCAAACTGAACCCTCTATTTCAGAACTAGAACAATCTGCCCTGGTGGATGAAATAAAGGGTTTGGTTTGAAATTCCAATCACTTGAAGAAGGCCGGAGTGTACAGTGACCGAAACATTGTGAATATGGCAATGAAAATGAGGACAACAGTCCAAATAATGTAAATGATCATAATACCTCATCTCAGAGATATAGACAGATATTTTGGATTATTGTGTTTTTTTTTGTTTTTTTTCAGGACCCATTGAAAAAGAGAGACCTTTCAACAGAATTAAGCCAGAGAAGTGAAAAAGAATTAAAATTCACTTATGAGAAGTTCTTTCCTGAATTACAGGATACTGAGGTAAAAAATTGCGACATTTTATAAACAAATAAGAATACACTTGATATCTATTATGAAGATGCTTTTTTATGCTTGTTAGATATATGTTGCGAGCTGGTGTATGCATTGAGAGATAAACACATGTGTCTCCTGAAATGCCCACAACAAACATGGCAGACAGGTGTGAGTCCACGTAAATAAATAAAAAGAAATGAAAAGAACCAATATATAAGTACAAACAAATGATAATGTATTAACAACAAAGGTATACAAATGACAAAGACAATGATATGTGTGTCAAATGAATGTGAAAATGTAATGGTCCAAACTATGTGTCGTGAGTGAATGTGTCTACGTACGTGTGTGTGTGTGTGTGTATTAATTATTAGAATAATTCTATATTTACAGCATTCTAAAAAGTAATAAAATTGTATTAAAACTAATGCACTTGTTGTGGGCCAGTGTATCCATTGAGAGATAAACATGTGTGTCCTGAAATGCCCTCAACAAACATGGCAGACTCGGGATGTGAGTCCATGTAAATAAATGTAAGAAACGACAAGAACTATATACATGTACAAACAAATGATAATGTATTAACAATAAAGGGTTACATTTGACAAAAACAAAGATGTGTGTGTCAAATGAATGTGAAAACCTAATGGTCCAAATTATGTGTAGTGAGTGAATGTGTGTGTATTGTTCATACATTTCCCAAAGGGAATGCATTCTCCATGAGAGATTTACATGTTGATGAGTAAGTGGAAAAAGTAAGAAGAAAGTGATAAAAAAATATCGCAGAGTATTTATAGTCCTGAGAGCGTCCCCTTGGAGCAGTTTCGAAAATTAGGAGGCGGTAACCTGACATATATGATCTGATACAGGGGCCAGTGTTGATGCATACTACCCATAAACAAATAATGGCAATGCTTCTTATAAGGTGAGGGTAATCTTGATTGATTAGTGCTTTGCGACTCTTGCTATCTTATCAACATTTGCTTTTTTGTATCTACATTTATACAGGGCCTCTGTATCTCATGCCACCATTTGTACAGGGCCTCTCTCCCATGCTGTCATCTACACAGGGACCCTTTCCCATGAAAGGGCCTCTCTCCCATGCTGTCATCTACACAGGGACCCTCTCCCATGAAAGGGCCTCTCTCCCATGCTGTCATCTACACAGGGACCCTTTCCCATGAAAGGGCCTCTCTCCCATGCTGTCATCTACACAGGGACCCTTTCCCATGAAAGGGCCTCTCTCCCATGCTGTCATCTACACAGGGACATTCTCCCATGAAAGGGTCTCTCTCCCATGTAAACAAGTACTAATTCCTGTGTAAAAAGACAAAGATTACCTCTTTCACTCATTTACCAGCAATAACAACAATTTGTCTTAGACATATCACTTATGTGGTGTTCTACATAGTTCCTTGCTCATGCTGTCTTCAGTACAGGGACCCTCTCTCATGTTGTCATCCATACAGGGACCTTCTTTCATATTATTGTCTGCATGGGGAGTCTATATTTTATCATTTCCCCTTTCACAGAAATATTTATTTGATAAATTCTTGTAGTTACAATTTTTATTTTTCCGAATTGAAATTTGCTTCCCAAGCAAAGCTAAATATCTCTTCATATCTTTATTTTTCAGTCGGAATGAAACATAACCGACATGTTTATTTGCATAAATGTAATTGGTTTTAGAAATAATTATCTTTTTATCAAAGACTTTTTTTAATCCCAGAGTTTGTCTTGCGGCAGTGATTCTGCTTTAAGTCACTCTTCGACAGAAAACCAAATATCTCCTGGCAATGAAACTCCACCAGAAGAATTAAAGTTGGCACCATCTGATACTGACATTTCAAGCAAACCATCTCTGTGTATGCCAACACTTTTGACTAATTTGCAAATGGAGAGCCCAACCATGAAGCGGAGATCTGCAAGCCCCCATGTGAAAGAGCGCCTCAAAGACAGGCAGACTAGCAGCCCCGCTCGGAAAGGCTCAGTAAGGGAGAAGAGAAGCCAAATATGCGATGGCTCAGAGACCAACCTCAGTAGTCTATTGAATATCACTTCATTATCCACAATGCTGACAGCTGACAAAGAATCCAGTCTCGATATTTCCATCTCTACTGAGTTCCCTGGTCTCCGAGACACTATGGAACATAACCCACAGGTTTATCTGAACTTTGCTCGGCAAACAAAGAGCATCTCCTGCTTTGAGAAAGTTGCTTACCCTGACTTTATTGGTGCTAAGTCTCTTCCCCAGGCAGAGCAGTTGCATACTGAGAAATGGAATGTGTCAAGGTAAGCAATTTTATTTTGAGGAAGAAACTATCCATAAAATGAAGATTAATTTTCCTTTTTTTTCCCCTGTCTTCTTGTACTAGAGCAGTATTTAAGAACAAATAAACCATGATAACTTAATTTAAATAACGCATTAACTTTAATGCCACTGAAACAAAACTTCTGTCTATTAATCACCTAAAAAACCCTTTCTGCTTCCCATCAGCATAACTGATGCTATCCTCCATGAAAGTCACGTTGTGCCTTCTCAGTCTAACATTCTTGGCTGATATGAAATGGAAAGACTATATTGAATTCATTGCTAGGTCTGTTGCTAAGAAAGTCATTTCATTGTGTCATGCTAGACAATTTTTCTTTCCGAAATCTATCTTGTATATTTATATTCGTCCATGATTTGAATATTGCTGCCACATCTGGTCTGGTGCTCCTGCTGCATATTTGGAGATTCTTGGTAAAATCCAAAGAATCAGTAATATTATTAGTCCTGATCTGGCATCTTGGGTTCAATTACTTTCTTTGGGCCTTTTCTATAAATACTTTCATGGTAATTATTGGGATTAACTCTTTGCTAGAATACCTAGACATTATGAATTTAAGCACAGTACTAAATTGGCATCAAATTCTCATCAATTCATAATTAAATTGGCTATAGATGTAATTGTAAGTTTGGTGCTAACAGTTTCTTTTCTTGCACTTCTCATTTGTGGAACTGTCTTCAAGTTTCTTGCTTTCAAGCCAAATTTGATTTTCAAAAATTTAAATGCAATGTTAATTGTTATCTGCTGTCTTCTTGATTAGTCTTCTATTCTTCTCACTCCCTAAGGTTTCTCTTTTTTCTTTTTCTTCCACATTCAGTAACCCCTTGTGTCTTAGTGGCTTTACAGCCTTCTATGGGTTGGTATGATCATCATTCTTAGATCTTATGAAAGTTGTGTGTGTGTGTAGTAAGATATGTGTGTATGTGTGTGTGTGTATAGTAAGATATGTGTGTGTGTGTGTGTGTATAGTAAGATATGTGTGTGTGTATAGTAAGATATGTATGTGTATATATATATGTATGTATGTGTATATATATGTATGTATGTGTGTGTGTATATATATATGTGTGTGTGTGTGTGTGCATGTATGTGTTTGTGTATATACAGACAAACCTCTCATCAATGGACTAATGTCTGGTCTGTTAAAGTTGCTTGTCTGTAAATGGAAGAAGCTCTAATTTATCACTGAAACTGAGGTTTGTATGCTTCCTTTTTACACTTTCCTTCTGCTTCGATGCCATGATGAGGACAGAACAATTTATTAATTAAAAAAACAAAAATAATAGATTACTCACAGCTACTTTCTCACGCATACACTAATGTATCATACTTTCTGTCTTTGTTTACAATTGAAAGGCCTGCCACTGTCACCAAGCAAGAACTAATATGACTCCTTCTACTAAGCCTGCAAATTTTGAAATACATTACTGACGATTTGGAAGTTTTTTTTTTCTTCCAGATTTTTTTTATTTTGCCTGCAGATTTTGTCTGTTGCATCCAAGTATGTTGATGAGGTGTCCATAGATGAGACGTTTGTCTGTACATGCAACACTTACAGCCATATGATGTTTTGGATATCACTGGTTGGATATGAGATTAAACACTGAAGGTTGTATATCTAGTGGAATTAGATGAGTTGTAGCAAGCAGCATTCAGAAAAATGCACTTGTAAAATGTGGCAGCTAGGAAGGCAAATGTAGCAATGATTCTGTATAAAGTCAGCAATAAAAACCTTCAAAATGTTATGAAACTCTTTATCTGCCAAGACATTTGGATAGTTTTGGAATGGAATGGCATAAATGCCATGTGCCCAAAAACAAATTCCAATTATCCATTCTGAAATTTTGAAAGGAGTTATTCTGATTCCAAGAGTTGTTCAGACTACTGACATCATTCTTTCTGTGGCATTCTGCCATTACTACTAGCTGCTGGTCGTTCTCTGGAAAAAGAAAAACACTTTTCCTCCCCGTTTTTTTTCATATAGATGTATCAGCAAACATGGAGCTTTGTGCCTGCAAAAAAAAAAAACAAAAAAAAAACTGGGAGTGTCAAAAGATGTTTTTCCATTGACACCATTATTATTTTAAATAACTTCATGCCTTATCAATGTTTATTGTTTTAAAAAGCAATGATTAGAATTGTAATAAAATTTAAACATATGATGAAAGTGAGTTTATACATTTTTTGTTCTAGAGAATTGACAACAAAAATATTAGACAATTTATAAGAATAATTTTATATATACAACATTCTAAAAACTAATACAATTCAATATTTATAATTTACCAATTTATACTGTTGCAACCTAGAAAGGGTTACTGAATGAGGAATAACCAAAATGCAGGTTGGAAATGAAATGGTAATCTTTATAACATCAACAAAATACAATACTCGCCAGTGGTGGACTACTTAGACGGCATATTAAATAAACAGTGTTTATTATTTTTGTTGTCAATTCTCAAGAACAAAGAAAATGTATAAATTCACTTTCATATGTTTAGGTTTTATTAAAATTCTAATCATTGCTTTTGAAAACAATAAAAATTATTGAGGAGTGAAGGTAGTTAAAATAATAGTGGTATCAATGGAAAAACCATGCTTTTGACACACTGTTATTTATTTATTTATTTATTTATTTTTTTGAGTGGGTATGGTCCAAGTTTGCCAATTTATCTATCCTCCTTATCCTCATAATCTTCACTTCTTATAGTTTTACCACTTCCTTTTTTCATTCATATTACACACCCCATTCATCATAACCGTTTTAAAAATAACCTTTACTTTGAGTGACTCTCGGGCCTCGCATTGGGTGATCTTTAGTATAAAAAAAATGGTTAAAAATCAGTTCTGTCAAAATGTTGTGGTTATACCAGAACCAACAAAAACAATACTCTATAGTTTGTGCATTTAAAAAAAATAAAATTATACTATTGTTCACCCACTAGAAGGCCCAAGAGTCATTCAAGATAGAGGGTTACTGAATGGGGTTGTTATAGTGATGTAGGATAGATAATGGTAGATCCTAGATTTAAAAAGTTAAGATTTTAGTGATCAGGGAAGCATCCTATCAGTAATCTGTTCCACAAACTAACAGTTCTTGGGGAGAAGCTATCTCAGTAGAACTTTCTCTTTATTAATGGAATATGTTTGGCATGTAGAAAGTGATATGAATTCAATGGAAAATCCACAATAAGCAATTCACAATAATTTCCACTTCTATGTGCTGTGTCCCTTCAGGACATTGGTAATCATGGCTCTCCACAGTTTCCTGTTTTTGTAGCTCTTAATAAATTTTGTCTTTTTGTTATCTCTCCTAAATCTTGTTCTGCCATCCGTTTACTCAAACTCCCTAAGTATGTTATGCATCGTTTTCCTCTTGTCTTCAATCTGTTCTGTGAGTATCAAATCTTTCCAAGCCCTTTTTCCTCATTATGTACCATAGAAATTCCAACTGTTAAGTATAAGAGTCCTTTTTGTTTCCATTTTCTCTAAAACTTTGTCACTGCTCACATGTTCAGTCTTGGTATTTTCAGCATCCTTGTGTAGAACCACATTTCTGTAGCTTCAAGTCTCTTGTTCATCTTTGAAGAATTTGTTCAGCATTCACTGCCATATAGGAAGGCTGATATTACATAACATATTACTCTTTTCTTTGTTTCTAACAAAATCTTTCTATTTCTTAATACTCTGCTAAATAGTTCTTATAGAAATGGTTGGCAGCATTTCAGTAAAAAATACTCTTGCAGATACCTTGCTGTATAGCCATGATTAGTAACTTATCCTGAAGGGACATGGTACTTCAGTCACTTTCTCGCCAACATGATGTGGCTTTCTTCTGTTTTTTTTCTACAAATATTTTCTTTGCAATTGTTCTGATAAGCTTTTCTCCTTAGTGTCTCAATTGCATGAATTTAAACATGCTACTAGATTGGTAGTTAGGTCTCACTGTTGAACTAGCTAGATACAACTGCCTGTTCTATTCTTATAGTTTCTTTTCTCACACTTCTTGCTTGTTGCTTTTGTCTTTCTGAATCCTGTGCATTTATTGTTCTTTTCATCACTTCTTACTAAAATCTTCTCATTTTCTTTCACATCCTGTAAACCCCAGCATCCTAGTGGCATTATCACCTTGCTTGGGGTGAAATGATTAAAAAAAAAGATATGTTATGACTGCCACTTGAAAAGAAACTAATATTTCTGATTAAAGATGTGTTTGGTATTTATTTTCACAGAGAGAACTTGCTGGATGATATTGACCGTCACTTGCGCCCAGAACACCTCATCAATGAAACTGTATATGACACTGATGTTCTTAATCAACATGTTGATGCTGGCAAGCCAACCTGTGGGCCAAACCTTGTCAACTGTGATGAGAGAACACTTTACAGGTAGTAATGATTTTCTATTTAAAAATACATTTTTCCCAAAACATCAATCCTTGGTGAATTTTCTGTTTATTGATGATATATGACCAGTGAGAGACATATACACTTTTGAACCCTGAAACTTGAAATATTATGTGGGCTCCTTCACATTTAGCCACAATAAATGTCTAAAGGACCTAGTTGCACTTGCAAGGACCTTGAACCTCAAATGGTTGAGAACAGATTGGTGTGACCATACAGTGAGACCAGAATGTAATCTGATTAACTGCTGTTATTTTCATCAATAGAGTTGTCCTAGAGCAGATTACCACAATTTTTTAAAAAAAAATGATAGTTGCTGTTACAGGTTTGAAGGTATAAAAGAGGGGTTATGAAAATTAAAGAAATGTTATACATGCATAATGAATCATATGATGAAATAAAACATAACAAAGACCACAGATCAAATAATATTTCACACATGTTACACTTCAGAATCACAAACAAAGAATTGTACCAAATAACAGAAACCACATCACTTGAGAACTTTCAACAGCTGCAACAACTAAAATGGATAGTACATGCAACTTGAAGAGAAAATAATGACAGAATCAAGATGTTGACATTCCACACTACTTCAAACAAAATGCTATGAAGGGAGACCTCATCAATATTTTAAAGAGTTGTAAGGATGAAGAAGGCGATTATCTCCTTTAAGTCACATTGGTGACATGACAGCTGCTTAATGGCATCACTCCATACAGTGAGAAAGACAGCAGTTAAATTTCAGTTAGTTTACAGCAGTCAAACCGAATGGTTGCTTTTTTTTTAGCCTATGTCACATGGCCTGAGTGGAAGCTAAATCTGCCTCCCCAGCAGCTTACAAGCATATGGTGCTGTTTCCTTTTGGGAATATATGTTTCACAGTTATAGAAAGAAACTCCAGCTTGCAGTCTTGAATTTGGAAAAACCCAAGACTTGCTGTTTCCCCTTTGTGGAATATATACTTTCTTAGGTCATGGTAGATGAATCTGGCCCATTTGAATCTGGAGTCTTAAACATGGCTTCTCCAGACACAGGAGTATCTCCATATTATGTAAGACCTTTCCTTTTTGTTTCTCCTTACACTCTGCTTCATTGTGTAGATATGTGATATATTGTTTTCTGCATGGGACACAGACACACATACACATATATATATATATATATATATATAAAACTCTCTCTGAAAACAAAGCAAGTTTATCATTCTTTTCCATTCAGCTATTTCATTCTGTCCACGAAATATGGTGTTATTATGTTGTGGATATAATAATGCCCATAATGGGGGAAATTCAAATGGGAGAATAAATCTTTCTTCCATAGCTCTATCCCGTTATAGAGGGATAACAGTTACTGGACATGAGAATCCTGTTTTCCTGAAAACTGATTTTAATAAATTTCAACTGACATTAGCACTGGCTGCTTGGTCAATGAATGTCAAATGTTTCTTTATAATGAAATGGCTAATATTACTATTACTACATCTACTATATGAAGAATATTTTAGACAATACTGTTTTTTTATTGTTTTTTGATTTGCCAGTAAATTTGTATACATTATTTAAATTGTCCTTGTCTTTGTTGTTATCATTTGTTGTTAAGATTTTGGTTGTTGTACACACCAACCTTCATCAGGTGTTTGTTAATGTGGATAATCTTCAGGAAATTTTGAACTGAACCCTTTATTTAATCTATGGGGATGGATTGTTCTCATTCCACTGTCCATGTCTAGTGATATTTTGTCTAGTTCTTTAGTACTGGTCGGCCATTGCTTGTTACATTTCCACTGAGTTCAAGTATGCACTGGCTAGCCTAAGGATTGAACTTGCAATTACTATATCACCAAATTCACACACCACTGTTTTAATCCATTAGGCTATTGTCAGTCTCCATCAATTTTTTCACGTTTTCAATACATTTCCATAATAAAATAAGGTCTTTCTGGTAGGGTTGCATTCACAGGAGTGTGCATGTGACCTATCCGGTGTGATCTCATGTAACTAGCTAAACCAGCCACTGAGAGGATGACTTTTTCACAAATATTGCAAGTGTCTTGGTGTCCTAATAGCTCTGAGACAGATTCTATTTCTCACTTCCTAATGGTGCACTTTTTGTTGGAATGCTCAATTCTTCTCTGATCAAAATTGTTGCAGAGTTTCTAAATCAACCTTCTCCAACCAGATCTATCTCCAGCCAATGTTTCCCAGTCTTGTTTTTGTTTGTTTAGTCACATATCAGCTCTTCAAGGGTCATTTAATGCTGAAATTTAATTTTCTTGAGAAGATTAGTAATTTTTTTTACACAAATGTATTGCTGGTATTTTTAGCATAAAATTTTTAATACTTTCATTGTGTTTTGACCCCAGTTTTGGGGGTTAACGATTTGTCCATAGCTGGGACCCTAAGAGATGCTACTACCCTGGATCAGATTGGACCTAGGGACAACAACAATTAAGAGGTGATTCCATGCTCCTCAAAACCACCAGGTTAGAGGTCCTACTGCTGGATGTAGTTTATCATCATACCCAGGGCATTGCTAGTCTTCATCATTAATGCCAAGAGTCTTTAGGTTACATTTAGCTACATCCTTGAAATGTTTTGGTGGTTTATGATGGGTTGATTATCTTGTACCAGTTCACCATAAAAAAGTCTTTTGGGCAATCTGTCATCCTCCATATGTGTCAAATGACCTGTCCAGTGTATTTGATTATAGAGAAGCAGTTTCTCTATGCTAGCTATGTTCGTGTGCTGAAGGGCTTTTGTGTCTGGTATACATGAGTGCCAATTGATGTCCAAGATACGTCTCTGGCATTGTTGATGAAAATACCTTAAGGCCTTAATCTTAATGTGCCTTTAATAGGTGGTCCACATTTCAGAGGAATATAAAAGGATGGTTAGGACAACTGTTTTTATATATTTTTTAAGCATTTCAACCCAAGCTAGGTGGGAAGCCACTAGCACACAAGGGATTACAGAGAGATGGAGTGATGGAAGAAAGGATGAAGTGAAGGATAAGGGATAGATCAAGGCATCTGGAGACGTCGATTGACATTACATTTGAATAGTTGGAGATTATAGCTATCAGGAAAACAGGAAAAGGGGAGGGAGTTCCACAGAAGAGAGGTGTGAGACATGGAGCTATTGGAGTAGAAGAGACGGCTACATTTAACAGTTTCAACAGTGAAAGGGTGAGAGCGAGATGCCAGTCTAGTTGAATGCTTAAATTCATGAAGTCTGGGAACCACTGAAAGCAGCTCATTGGAGCAGTTACCATGAAAGTATTTGTAAAAAAGACAGAGGGAGGCGACAACATGTCTGTGAGAGAGTGACTGCAGACGAGATGCCAGATCAGGACCTATTACATTGCATATCCATCTCTGGATTTTATCAAAGACCTTGAGACAATTAGAAGGGGCTCCAGACCACATATGGCAGCAATACTCCATGCAAGGGTGAATGGTTGATTTGTAGATTTGAAGGATCGACTCCAGCAAGAAAAATTTCCTGGTGCGGCACAAGGAGCCAACTTTCCTTTCGGTGGACGAGGCTATTGACTCAATGTATTTGTTCCATCTCAGGTCAGCAGACAATGTGAGACCGAGCAGTCGCAAAGAAGTGCTCTCGTGGAGTTGAGCGTCAGACATTCTAATGGGGCGGGGGCAGGGATGGTTGTCTGTAGTGAGTAATAGAGAGCAGTTTTGTTTTTGAGGCGCTAAAGTTAACCAGCCAATTCCTGTTCCAGTCCACAACCAATCGGAGGTCCTTTTTGAGACAAATGGCCAGGTTAGTTTTGTCAGCGACGCTAGATTTTGAGGCAGGAGTAAATAGTAGTGTCATTCACATAGATACCTACTTGGAAACCTATGACATCAGGAAGATTGTTAATGAAGATAAAGAACAGAGTAGGGCCTAGGATAGAGCGTTTGGGAACACCTGCATTTGTTGAGTAGGAGCTGGAGGAGAATCCATTGAGAACGACCTTCAATATATATATATATATATATATATATATATATATATATATATATATATATATAATATAATGTGTGTGTGTGTATTACCTCCATGACCCAGTGATACTACATGTGTGATCTGCAGGGAAGTATTTGAATCAACATCTGGATTGAAGAGGCATATAGTGGTACACAAGGATGACCTACCACAGCAACATCTGCTTAACCCTGTGAAGACTAGAACAAATCTGTCATCCATGCAATAGGCCTTGCAAATCAACTGTTGGTTTGAAGAGCCACCTTTGAAGTCATTCGAGAGGAAACAATGATCTAGATTGAATGTAGGTGTTGATGGACAAGGCAGAAGTCATCTGTGAAGATGGGGCAATCAACATATATATATATATATATATATATATATATATATATATATACACACACACACACGCTATTATTATATGGTTAATGTTTTATCTTGAAATGCTTGTTGTTTCTTTCACTATTCAATTAGCAGCAGTAACAACAGGTCATATGTCTCATGTAGAAACTTTATTCCAACAACAAAAGTAATATATAACAAAAGGGACATAATTCTGTCCTAGAAAATGTTTAATCATAATTACTGTTATTTTTAATAATTCTATTCTATTCTATAGTTACTTTCATCCTTTATGATTTAAAATTATTTGATTGACCAAACTTGTCTTGTTTATTAGTTAATTCATTTATAACCTTATATTTATTTTGAGCAGTATGGAGAAAAAGAAGAAAAAGAAAGGAGTCTTGAAATTTTGCTCTCAGTTTGAAAGTGGAAACCTGAGAAAGGCGATTCAGGTAAAAAGCTTTTTCTTTCTGGATATGTAAATATTGATCTTTCAGTAGAAAATGAAAATTGGGCCTTGAAATTTGGGTTCCAGTTTGAGATGGGAACTTGACAAATGCTGTTCATTTATTCTTTTTTTCTTCTTTTTTCCGGAAATGTAAATATTTGCACCATCACAAATCTTTATCAAATCATCTTTAATTATGCAAGACAATGTTTTAACTATAAAACTGGAATTAACTGATGGTGGAAAAATTTTTTAAGTTATGTTTATATGATGAATATATAATGAATTTCAGCTTATGTTTGTTTTTAGTAGAAACAAGTGTAATAATTTATTTGGTGGTGCGTGATTTTATCATACAACTTATGGAATTTTAAGGTTGTGTGTGTTCGTGCGTTGTTGGGTGTGTGCATGTTCACATATAAAAAATCATTGCAGAAGTAACAAAAACTTTGGCTTCTGGACTATTTTTTTTTTTTTTTTTTTTTAGAGTAACCTTAGGGAAACCTATTTCTCAAAGTCTCTTATGTATCTCCATTTTCTTTTTTTTATCCAGAAGTTAGAGTAAGTAATAATAAGAATGGTTATAATGGTTGAGCTCAAGTCAACTTTGTGCTGAGTTGGAACGACCGAAGTCAAAATTGTACTTACTTCATGGGAGCAGCTGTGAAAAATGTGTGAACTGGAAAATGGAAAGAGAAAGGTTCTGTCCTTTTTGGAAGCAGGGTCATAAAATTGCACATATGACCAAAAACTCTTTCTGGTTCTGCAAGGGAATTATAACTGAGTAAATAATTATAAACCTAACATTTATATATACAAAAATACTCATAAAAAATGAGAAATGGCAAGACATGGAAACAGCAAAACGAGTATTATTGATTATCTGGCTGTTATGTGATAAGAGATGGTAATACTGAGTAAAATTGTGAGTTTGGGGTCAAATTGTAGGTCACATATAGATCGAAATCTGACAGAATAATAAGATAAAGAATAAGTAAAGTGTATAAAGTCTTTCTTGTATGTTTTTTTTTTTTTTATAGATGTGTGTAAAAAGTGTCCGGATAATTTAGTTGGAAAGATACAAGAAATGTTTGGGGTTTCAAATTTTTGTTGAGTGTGAAAAGATAAATGTGACTATTATGTCTTGAAAAAAGAAAGAGATGAAATTTTCGTTGATGCACATGTTAACAACCTGTCTGCATGAACTGCTTGTCCAATAGTAAGAATGTCATGTTTTTTTGTGTGTGTGTGTGTGTAGAGGAGAAAAGTGGAGTCAATTCTCATTGGTTTGGAACAAGTGAATTAATGATAATTATAATTGTTACAATTATCTTTTTGACACTATAATTAATTTTTATTTATTTATTTTTTATGGACCTGACAGTTCCTTTATTACTAGCATCATGAGGAAATATATTTCTTTTTTTTTTATTTTATTGATTTTATTTCATTTTCCCACAAACTCAAGGTTTGTTTTTTTTTGTGATATATTTTCTCAAATACTGATATAGAAAGAAAGAAGAGTATGATGCTTAACAGAAAACTAATAATCACTTTATTATAAACTGAATGAATTAAGTTAGAAAATAATGATTGAATTATTAACTGAATCTATTAAGTATCTGTCTATATTTCTGAGATGAGGTATTATGTACATTATTTACATTATTCGGACTATTGTCCTCATCTTTGTCGCCATATTTATTACAACATTTCGGCCGTTGTATGCTCCGGCCTTCTACAGGTGTTTGGAATGTTGAACTGAACCCATTATTTCGCTTGATGGGGTAGACTGTTCTAGTTCCACGTGCCATGTTTAATGGATGTCAGTTATCAGTTATCTCCTGTTAATTTCCCTCTGAATGTTCTCCACTGCCTTGAGGACACATGGCACAGTAGATAAAGGCATTGGTTAGATCCAGTGACAGGACCCAAAGAGTGTGAGTTCAATACCCAGTTAAGGCAGTGGAGAACTTGGAAAGGGAAATTAACAGAAGATAAATGATAACTGACATCCATTAAACATGGCATGTGGAACTAGAACAGTCTACCCCAGTGAGCGAAATAAAGGGTTAAGTTCGACATTCCAACCACCTGAAGAAGGCTAGAGCATACAACGGCCGAAACGTAATAAATATGGCGACATATATGAGGACAATAGTCCGAATAATGTAAATAATGAATCTATTAATTTAGAAAATAATCCTTTACCACCTTGTATTATATTTTCATGCCAGGTGTATTTCACTGGAAGAATAGACATTATAGCCTCAGTTAATGACACTTACAGTTACCTCCCTTGAACCTCTTTTGATTAATTATTTCAAATTGGGTCAAATGAGAAGTCAGGGCAGATATTTTTGTGTTATCTTCTTTTCTACACGTGCATTGTTAGCAACAGTGGGTCCAAATATCTCTGGACCAAACTCTGAATGTCAATTTGATTCTTTTTGTCGATAGTTTGCAAGCCTACCATTACTCTATCATTATTTATGCATGGCAAATGTTCAGATGAGCACCATTCTTTAATTCCACCAGTTCAGACCTTTACAACTAGAACATGCCATGTTACTTACAACAACTCCATTTCCCCCATATTCCAATTGTAAAGAGGAAGTTCCATTCACTGTTTTTCCCCCAAGAACTGCTACTTTATGGAACAAACTCCTGAGGGAATGCATCCATGAACACTACAATCTTAACCTCTTCAAGTCAAGGGTCACTTGTTATAGATCCTCTTTACTCTCATAATCTTCACTGCCTATCACTTTCTTTTACATTCATTTTCAGTAACTAACTTAAGTGGCTCTTCTGTCTTGAGCTTTAGGTTAAAAAAAAAAAAGAAAGAGGAAAAATTGTGGCCAGCTTGTAAGTTTTTTTACCTTTGTTTTTATGTTTTGTGTCCTACAGATTCGAGAGTATGAATACGATTTGTTACTCAGCTCAGATATCAACACAAACAGTCACCACCAATGGTTCTACTTTGAGGTCAGCAATATGTTAGCAGATGTTCCATACAAGTTTAATATTATCAATTGTGAAAAGCTGAATAGTCAATTCAATGCAGGTAAGGAAATTTTCTCAACAATTAATATCTCAGTAGACCCAAAATTTATTGATAATAACCTTTATGGATCAATAAATCAAATTTTGTACAGCATTCAGATTCACATTATTTGTCCAATAATATGTTACGTCTAGTCTATGGAATAGAGTAGTGACCAAGATTAGAGAATGAAAGTTTAAAAACAAGAATTTCCAATTCTATAATTATGATAAAAATTGAAGTAAATGATCTTGAAACTTGTTTTTCACTTCAGTAAATTTGGATAAAAAGGAACCAAGGTTGGAAAAGGTTAGGGAACAAAAACTTTATTAATAAAAAAAATATAGTTTCCAAAATTGGAGAACAAAATTGTAAATACACATGTAAATTAGATTAACCTCATTTTGAGATATAATATTAATAAAGATGTATGGATTATTGGTATATGATATTAATAAGGATGTATGGATTATTGGTATATGATATTAATAAGGATGTATGGATTATTGGTACATGATATTAATAAGGATGTATGGATTATTGGTATATGATATTAATAAGGATGTATGGGTTATCGGTATATAATATTAATAAGGATGTATAGATTATTGGTATATAATATCAATAAGGATGTATATATGGTGTAATGGATAGTGATTTAGAATGAAGCAGTTTCTTTTCTCATACTTCTTGCTTGTGGGACACTCTTCCAGCTCCATGCTTGTCAGCCAACCTTGATCTTCAAACATTTAAATGCAATGTCAATCCTTATCCACTGTTTTCATGATTACTTTTTCTTATATTATTCTCTCTCCTTAATACTGTTTCTCATTTTTTTCTTATTCTTTCACACTCAGTAACCCCCCTTGCGTCTTAGTAGCTTTACTACCTTGCCTGGGATGAAATGACTTTTAAAAAAATACAAATTTACCAAAGTGTATAAAAAGTTTTTAAGAATATTTACTGCAATTTTTATCATGATTTAAATCTGTAGATTTGGGAATTTTTTTTAATTTTTTGATATTGAATGCAACTATAGTAAGTATTATTGAACAAAAACAATCTATTAGAATTTTATTTACTCAAACTGGAAAGTTCTGTTGCGCCACTACTTTTAGTTAGACTAAAAGCAGTTTTTATAAGTTAAGCATTATTTTTAGTGGATACCCATATTTAAGTAGATGCTCCATGTATTTATTAAACAGTATATTTATTTTTCATCTACTGGGGCTGAATGTTCAAGGAATATTATTAGAGAAATATATAAACACTCTGACATAATTCAAATCTGTGTCACCATTGGCAGGAGAAACCGTCATTAGATCCATCTTACTTTTGATTGTCTTGGCCACGGCGTGTGTTGATGATAGGGCAAAGTTGGATAGTGTCTTATAGATTTGCATTTTTAAGGTACTATTCAACTTTGCTTGACTGCTGATGCACTCCATGTCCGAGATGGTCTGAAGCACATTGGATCTAATGTGGATTTCTCCTGCCAAGAAGAGCCAAGCTCTCATACGTAATGTTTTCTCTAATCTTTTCATCTGGATGGAACTAAAATGTCTGAAGAAGTAGTGTGTAGAAAATAGTTATACTCTTGAGATTATAATTTTTTTTATCTGAAGATTATGAAATCATGTTACTCATAACTTTGGGAAAGTGTAAATAATGATAACTTCTCATTCGAGAAATTCTGACAACGATTAACATATTTAAAGTATTATATTTAGCATAAAAATAATCATGCAAAAACCATGACTAAAGAAAAAAGTCCTTAGATCAAAGTTTAGAAATTATTTTGTTTTATCTGAAACTTTCAAATTGAAAAGGATGTGAAAATTCACATAGATAAAGCCTGGGCTGCCTTGAATAAAATGTATGCAATCTGGAAATTTGATCTACCAAACAAACCTCAAATGGAGATTCATTCATGCCACTGTAGAGGTAGTTTTAATGTATGATGCCACTGCTTAGACATTAACTAAAACTTTTGAGTCTAAGCTTGATAGGACCTACACTTGGATGTGGAGAGCTATACTTAACATATCTCAGAGACAACATCCAACTAAATCACAGCTCTATGGACCAATCCTTGATATTTCTACAATCTTACATAAATGCAGAATACATTTTGCAGGACATTGCTGGCATGCAAAATAACAACTTGCAAGTGATCTACTGCTCTGGAAACCTAGCCATGGCACAAAATGGGCTGGTTGCCCAGCAACTGCCTACATTGACACAGGATGTAACCTTAATGACCTTTCAACCTTAATGCAGGACTGTGATGCTTGGCATGATAAAGCCATGAATTTGCAAGCTAGCTCGACCGAATAAAAATAATTAAAATTTTCCTGTCGCATCATTTTGTTTTTCTTGTGAATGGCTGAGTATATTAAACACCTATTTACTAAACTGAGATCATAAGGGTGGAGACTTAAATGATGGTCAAATTTATGACCCAGTGGTAATGATTAGCTTGCTGGACAGTACTCCATGTTGAGGAACCCATTCTTACATACCTATGAGACATGATCATTAAATCTGCAACATGTTATGAGCTGAATTTTGAGCTGAAATGTGATTTCCTATTCATCACTGAATTATGTGCATTGACAAAAAAGATTTTTTTGTGTAAAGTTTTCTAATTTCATCATTAGGCTGTAGGCTAAGGGCTAGTGCATACTACCCCCTCTGATTGGAGGTGTCAAGCCTGATTGGAGGCCCTGGGCTGTGCTGTCTTATCAACATTTACTTTTTTCTACCTATCTATTTGACTCTAGTGTAAAACTGGGCCTGGATTTAACTCCTGTGTAAAACCAGACTGGGGCTACATTTTTTATTTATGTAACTGCAACCTAGGTTTACCTTGTTAACTTTAATGTAAAACTGAACTTGTATCTTCATGTAAACTGGATCTGTTTCTACCTTTTTGACTATATGTCAGCTGTGTCTAACATTTTGACTACAAGTCAAACCTGTGTCTATCTTTTTGACTATAGTGTAAACTGGACCTGTGTCTCCCTTTTGCAGCAATTCAGATCTACATTGACCTTTTCATCTAATTAAACTGAACTTATATGTACTTTTCTTTTAATTAAGTTGTGATCTTTGTTCTATAAGACTTATTTCAACATTAGATAACCCAACAAGGGTTGACATCTCATTAAATTAGGCAACTATGTTTTGATAATATCATCATTGTTGGCATAGATTTCATGTTTTCTGTCTGTCTCTCTCTCTTTCATCATAGGAATGAAACCAGTTATGTTCTCGATACAAGAGGCTCTGTCAGGCCGGCCATTTTGGTTTAGGACTGGATCAAATATTTGTTATTACAAGAACTGTTATACTCGTTCCCGAAGTAAGTCTTACTTCACAGCCAGTTTCCAGATTACATTTCAACACAGTGAAGACATCTGCTACCTGGCCTATCATTTCCCTTATACCTATTCAACATTGAGGGTAAGTTATCAGAGAAAATAATGGCTAATTTATTGGGTCTTTATTTTTATGTTGTAAATTTATTCTTTTGATCTCGCCTTGTTGTGGGTGGTATATTGGCTCACAAACAGATATTGAATATATTCAGATATTTTTTTCACCCCTACCACCATCCTTGCCACAGCATCAGAAGCACCATCCACCCCAAATCATGGGGGTGACACATTACTACATAGGTATGTGAGATCAATGGACATGAGATGTTTGGGATCAATACGAGCCATCAACTCACCAACATGCTCTCATAATGGGCACACCTGAGGACAGTGCTAGAAGGTGTGCGTAGCTGTTTCTTTTAAACCAAGGTCACACCAATGGCAGTTGGGCACATCTGCCCAGCCCACTCAGACACCCATGTTATTGTGAGATAGTACATTCTGGATCAGTCGCGAGATAAGCAAAAACTCTGGGTTGCTGGGGAAATTCGCTGCTGGCGCCCAGAACCGGAAAAAGTGCAACTCTCACTGACAAGCTGAGCCATTTGCTGATCAGATCTGATGTGACCACCGCCACTAGTTCCTGATACATTGTCCTCCTAGGCCATGAAAGATCATTGGATCACAGAGCATCCTACAGGGCCAATTGACATTTGAGCAAGAATTCGGATTGTTTTCAGGGTCTACATTGGCATTCAGCCTCAAAACTGGTAGGAGTTATGGTAAGGTGGCCCTAACACCCCTTGTACAGAGCAAATCTTCTGTCAAAACGCAACTACTAGGTGTGGTGATGACACCTCAAGTGTGGCATTCCCAGCCACCCATGAGGATCCAAAATTAACCTTTTTCCACATCAATATCAGCCATGGTCAACCGGCCCCTCTACATTGACTTGGACTAGCAATGAAACACTTCTAGCTTGCCAGACTCCATATGCTGAATAGACAACAAAGTTGCTCAACAACACCCAAGAATCAAAATTGCAAACAAAGTGCATTTCCTTGATTGTGGCCACACCTACATAGAAAGACAAGAGATCACAAAGTAAGTGGGCCACTTTACACTGATCCCTCAAGCTCCTCACATTTAAGCATGTCAGTTTGACAGACATTTTCTAGGGATACCTTTTTAAACACACACTGGCTGGAAATCTACAGGCAACAGAACCCCAATGGACTGTCCCAGGCTCTCAAAGCCCATGTCAGGCATAATCTGTTAGTCCAACACAATGCCGTCAATGTCTGTAGGGAAAGTGTTTAATTACCCTGTATAAGGAGATGTGAAGTAAAACCAGGGCCCTCTCTGCACACAGTTTTTCAAGATTTTTTAGTTTGTCTGACTCCATCTGAGCCATCCTGATGTTTGGGAAGGAGTCCTTTGCTGCAGCTAGGAAGTCCCAAATCTTTAGTTTGCCACCACGGTCTGAATTAAAGTAATGATTCCCGGAGATCCCAGGAAGTTTTTGTGGTCCTCCATCAACTTTCTATCAATGGTTGTAAACTTGAATAGAGTCCAAATTTTGCAAAATTGGCAACCAGCCAATCCTCAGTAATATCAGCAGCTCCCCATGCACGGTCACCCTTGTTCTTTGGGTGCCCATGTATTTGATCCTAGCCACAAAAGACTGATTTTTTTTATGCTTTGAGGCCTTTTTATATCCTGCATCACTTTTACAATGATCACTGGTTATGCTTTTTTCTTTTGTTTTTTTTAAAGAATGTGGACGTGCCAACAGGATATGATAGCCTCATATATTGAAAGATTTTTTAAAATTTTTGAATAAAAGAAATATTGCTCACAATTTATCTAACACACACACACACACACACACACACACACACACACATATATATATATATATATATATATATATATATATATATATATACACACACACACACACTGCTGAACAGAATCTTAAGGCCAATGAAAATAAATAAAAATATACCTTTTATATTGTTAGACTCAACCCCTTATTTAATTAGAGCTTCAAAAAATGAAAATAAGAAAAGGAAAAATTAAAATTAAGAATTTTCTTAGCATTTAATAAGGAAAATTTGAATACTCAGAAATTTGGCTAAATACTACCTGGTCAAAAGTTTAAGACCATACCTAAAAGAAATCCTAAACAGAGTAGGAAATGCTCAACAAGACATCTCACTAGTGAGTTGCACAACCATCATTGTGAATAATTTAAAAAATTCACTTTGGCATGTTCGATATAAGTGTCTTCAGAAAGCTGGCTGGAATGTTATTCCAAGTGGTGAAGATGGCTTCACAAAGATCATGCACTGTTTGAAATTGATGTCCATTTCCATAGACTTCCCTTGACATCTGCCCATAAACATTTTCGACAGAGTTCAGATAAGGCAAACATGTTGGAAGATCTAAAAGAATTATGTTATTAGTCAGGAAATAGTCCTTTGTCCTGTGAGCATTATGAACTTCAACCTTGCTAACCGAACATGCCTCTGTGGCCAAATCGGTAAAGGCACGTCAAGCTAAATGATGGTTCCGTATAGGATACAGGTTCGAATTCTGTCGAAGGACGAATATTTTCTGTGAATGTTCTTTAATACTGTTTATTATAAACAGAACATTTACTTAAATATTTGTATCTATAAAAAGAATGTATAAACAATGTAATGTATAAACATAAAAATGTCTTAAAATAATTGTCGAACTATGTCCATTTCATAATATATATATATATACATGTTGAGTCATAAGTAATTTTTATTTTGGGGAACCAATTGTAATGAACATGTCATTTTAACTACTAACTACTAATTATATGTGGCAGTTAAAAATAAATTATGAGTAGACTAACATACATCAGATTTTGCACAGTAATGGCAGTATAAATGGTGGATTTAAAGAAAAAAGTTATTCTTCTCCATGACAATACAAAGCTGAGTAATGATGGTTCTGTAACCCATTCTGGTCATAGGGCACCATATGTACTCCAACAGTGGTGTTTCCTGGGCAAGACAGCTTGATGGTGCCCAAACCCTCTTCAGGCTGGTTTTGAATTCAGAGTTCTTCCTTGTTGCTGCCCATGGCTATAGGACCCAATATGTCTTGCTATTTTACCCATAGCTGGGGTAGAAGAGATGGATTCACACCTTTCTCAAGAGTAATAGCACGTAAGTGAATGTAATGTACTCAACTGGAATTTGAACTGTGCTCTCTGATTCCTCAATCCAAACCATTCCTATCCATTCCTCCACCGTGCCTCCATAAGATGCATACAGCAAGAATACACTGGAAGAACTTTCGGAACTTGGTCTGTTCCAACCCTCCTCTGTCATATTCACCTGACTTTGCATGAATTGAATGTTTGTCTCAATGTAAATAATGTAAATAGTGATATCTTCTCATTCCAGAAATGTTGGTTTCTTCATGTCTTCATTTGTTACAAAATGTTTTAGCATTCACCATTATATAATTATTATTAGGTTGGGTCATAAGTAATTTCCATTTTAGAGAACCAATTGTAATGACAAATGTAAACTACTAAACACCCATGGCAGTTAAGAATAAATTTGAAGGACACTCATGTACCTTAATCTTTACATAACAGTGGTGGCATACACAGTGATTTAAAGAATAAATTTCTCAACCCTTCTCATAAAGAGATTGAAAGTGCATTTATGTCATATAATGTTATAGGAGTTCTAGTAAGGGAATATTACATCTAGAAAAATATGGAATGTTTGTTGTCAAGGAGTCATAACTGACTGGTAAGTACAAAATTGGTCTGCAAGATTTCATCCTGGAGAAATGTCATTGGAACATAAACCCAGGCACTGTCTTTTTTTTTTTTTTTATGTCAATTGTTGTGATGAACTTTCCTCCTTAGTGTCCTGACTGCATGAATTTAAGCCTGCTACTAGATTGGCAACTAGGTCTCAGAGTTTTACTGTTGAACTCGCTAGATACAACTGTATGTTTTTTATTGCATTTCTTGCTCGTCAAATCCCTTTTGATTTCTTGCTTCACTGCCATCCACAATCTTCAAAAATTTTAAATGCAACATCAATCTCCATTATTTGTCTTCCTGAATCCTTTTCTGGTCTTTTTTTTCCACTTCTCTTTACTAAAGTTATCACATTCTCTTTCTCCCTGCGTCCTAGTAGCTTCATCGCTTTGCTTGGGGTAAAATGATTAAAGAAATAAAATTACAACACCAAAATTCATTTACCGGATAATCTAAGGGGAATAAATCTTTAATGAAGATAAGAGTTACTTCCCTTGACGCGTGCCCCCGCATGTTTACAAATGTCTTATTTTTTTCATTAGTTATTGCCCAAGCACAAACGGGAAGTGATTCAGTGAATTTTCTATCTTTCTGATGCGAATATTCCTGGTCTAAAGAATCGTAATTTGAATTATTCACTCTGCTAAATTATTCTGAATTATTCAAATTCTCTGTACTCTGTCCCGTCAGGACGTGGGCGATCATGGCTCTCCATAACTTCCTAACCTTTGTAGCTCTTAGTAATGTTTGTCTTTTTACCATCCCTTCCACACTTTATTCTGCCTTCTATTCACACAAGCTTGTCACCCTTTTGTCTTCAATATGTCCTGTGAGTGTCGAATTTTCCAAGTCATCCTTTCTCAATTTCATCTGTCTCTTTCTGATTCTGAGTATAAAGGCCTTTTTTGTTTCCATTTTTCTTAAGACTACCTCATCGGCTTATGACTATATCACATTTAAATACTGGTTCCTGTATGATCACTGAAGTTAAGCAATGTTGAGCCTGGTCAGATCCTAGATAAGTGACCACTTGGGAATACCAGGTGCTGTAAGCCTGGATGTACAGGTGCCATAATGAATAATGGCTTAAAATTGTTAATCAGAGAGCCAAGTTCCAATTGCAGATGGGTTTGTTTGTTATATTTACTTACATGCAAATACCCTTGAGAAAGGTATGAATCTATCTCTTCATCCTGAAGAGACATGACATTAGAACACCCAACCCATCTAAAAAAAAAAATGTTTAGTATATACACAGCAAATATCAGTTCTGTCATATGAAAATTTTTTAAATAAAATTAACTTAAATTCCGTTAATATCAACAGTTGGGTTACTCCATGAAATCGCAAAAAATCAGTGATGAAAACATGCTCCAAACATAATGAAAAAATAGTTCTTTCATCAAAATTTTATAATCTTAATAATGTTATTATTAACGTGAAAGATGATAATGTTTTTTGAATACTTAATTAAATTTTTTACACTTTTTTTTTTAAAGCATTCGATATTTTGAATAAAAATCTTGCTTTTCTTACATAAGTGGATGTGCAATATTTTGGCATAGCAAATTTTAACATCTTTTTTGCAGTGAAAGACACATTTATTTGGAAATTCTTGCAAAATTCAAATAATTGTCAGATTTTAATAAAATTTTAAGGACTTATTCACAAATGAATTTAATTATTTTAGAAATGTTCCGTATTAGGAAATCTTGGTAAAAATATTTTTTTTTTACATGTGTTTCACCCCCTTACTTAATTTTATGAAAACTTGAAAAACTTGAAAATAATTTTTAGTGACTATATCAGTTAAAAATAGAATTCTTTGGAGAATTTCAATCAATGATTTTTTTTCTTGTAAAAGTTTCAGAAAAGCATATTTTATTTTTGGAAGATTTTTTAATAAAGAGATTTACATTTTTATAACATTTTACTAAAAATGGAGCCAAAATCAAAAATTTTAGAAATTTCAAAAAAACAATTTCTTCCAATCAATTTAAATTAGTTTTGATGGTGTTTTGTTTCTTAGAAATATTTAAATTTAGTCTCTCAGGTTAAAATTAAAACTAAAATAAAAGCTTCAAGAAAGATTTTTCATTATTAAAAATTCATTTTAAACGTTAGGTACTGCACTTTTGTGGAGGTCCCTAAATCCTTAATTCTAACTGAGGTCTAAATTTGCAACTGACAGATTCCAGAAATTCAGAATTTCTCCTGGTTTTGTAGAAAAACACAATTGTAGCATAATTGTAACACAATTTATATATAGTTTGAGATAACAAATTAAAACGAAATTTATGCAATTATTAGAAAACATATATCTCTAACTATACACCAATTTTTGTTTAGCTAAGTTACACATATTCTGTACTCTACTCAAAACAAATTTTAAAACAAACACAAATATATTAGAGTGCTAGCCATTATCAACATGACTCTCACTTGCCACAGCTGTCTACAACTTCGTCAGTGTGTTTCCCTTAGGCTATAAGAGAAGCTGGACAGTGGAGAGAGAGCAGAGAGAGAAACTTTACACACACACACACACACACACACACACACACTAACTAACCATAGAGGCTACCTGAGAGTACAGCTGACTGCCTGTCCAACCATTAGGCTGTGAAAATGAGCTCCAGAAAGAACTTCACTATCAATGCAACAAGCCCAAACCAATAGCCAACAAGCAGTCAGCCATTTTAAACATGCTCCTTTTTACACTCTCATTTCACACCTCATACACCATACATTCAAATGCTACACTATACAACTTACCAGAGATATTTTCATATCTTGTAAATGAAAATAAATCTTTGGTCATTTCTCCAAACCAATATCTAATTTATTTCTTTACTTTAACCAACTTCCATGTTGGATCAAATTTACACCAAATTTGAAAGGTTATAGTTGTGGTTTTGTTGATTTCACATGGACTAATTCTTTGATATTTTATGTTACAGACGCATCTAAAGAGCTGGGAAGAGGGCTATGACCCAAACCAAGTCTGTTACAAGCATCAAACCTTGTGTGAGACGCTCAGTGGGAACCCTGTACCTCTGATCACTATTACAGCTGCTAAATCCTCCTCTGATGAGCAGCTAACAACAGAAACGTCCACCTTACCTCAAGGTTCTATTTTTTTCCTCTTTTAACTGCCATAAAAAGCAGAATCTAAAAATATTTTGAATTTATATCTATTGCTCTATATTTTCGATTTCAATTTCCTTAATGATTATTTATGCATTTTTTAAATCTTTTTTTAACCTTGTGCTCCTGCTACTCTCTGTGTGTACACAGAGATTCATCAATAAATTCCTAGCTTAAGAATGAAAACAGCATTTATTTTATGCAACAAATATTTATTTTTCAGCATGTTCTGCTTGTCAGTGCACTTAATTTTGTGCTAAATATTAATCACATAGTTTGAATTTTATACAATTAAATTTTCAAGACAAAATTTAGTTAATACCTATGTGTTAGATTAGACTAGCGGAAGAGTGCTCTATATCAGAGAAAATTAACATGGTATGGTGACTACAGTGTTTATTTCTCTGTCCACATACACACACACACACACACACACATATATATATATATATATATATATATATATATATATATATATATATATATAAATTTGTTTAAAATTTGCTTTATTCATAAAGAGTGCTCAGTATCAAAGATACAGCATTTATATGTAAATAGACAACATAGACATAGAAATCAACACTGCATAGTGACTTGGGTTCATGTTAAAGATAGTATTAAAATGTGAAACCATGCTAGCTATCTATTTATCTATTTCTTTGCAACCTTAATATTCTACCTTCTCTGTGAACTAATATTCTACCTTTTCAAGCTTAATATTCTAGCTTCTTTGCAACCTATATATTCCACTTTCTTTTCAAACTAATATTCCAACTTCTATGTGAGCTAATATTCTGCATTATCTGCAACCTAATACTTGGTACTTGCAACATGATATTCCACCTTCTTTGCAGCCATAATATTCCACTGTCTTTACAACCTTAATATTCCACCTTCATTGCAACCAGAATATTCTGCCTTCATTGCAACCAGAATATTCCGCCTTCTTTGCAACCATAATTTTCTGTTGACTTTGCAACCATGATATTCTGTCGACTTTGTGTTGTGTCTTGCGTTTTCAAGATAACAGAGAGAAATAAATAAAGAAGACAAACTCATAGATGAGTAACGAAACAGAAGGTTTACTACACGATGGTACACTTAGCAACTGACCTAATGCTAACTCTCCACGACTGTACTTAACTCTGCTTACTTACAGAAACTGATGATTCCATTCATTTATGTCCTATATGATACTTTGCAAGCATAATATTCTGTCAACGTTGCAAACTAATATTATGCCTTTGCAACTTAATATTCAAAATTTGTCACCTAATATTCTGCTTTTGTAGTCTTAATATTCCGCCTTCATTGCCTCTTAATATTTCACCTTCTTTGCAACCATAACATTCTATCTTCTTTGCAAGCTAATATTCCACCTTTGCAACCATAATATTCTGCCTTCTTTGCAAACTAATATTCCACCTTCATTGCAACCATAACATTCTAACTTCTCTGTGAACTAGTATTCTGCCTTCTCTGCTACCTAATATTCAGCATTTAACACCTAATATCTCACCTTTGCAGCCATAATATTCTGCCTTCTTTGCAACCATAATATTCTGCTTTCTTTGTGACCTTATAATCTATATTTGCTGCCATTTTCTAAATTTCTCATTGTGGGCCCTGACAAGTCGGATCCTCTAGGAATGTGCCTGGCTAAGAAGGTGAACTCTTCAGATAGTCTTTTTAGATTATTACCTATTCTTTAATTTAGAGAAATATTTTAGAGAAACACAGTTTTATTACTACAGAAAAAAAAACATCTTTCCTGCCATTCTTCAGATGATGCAAATTATCATAAAATTTTCAAACTTTTTTGTATTTGTTTCAGATAAGCAATATGTCTTCCTCTCTGCTCGTGTCCATCCAGGTGAAAGTAATTCCAGCTGGGTGATGAAAGGTAATTGCTTTTTTTTTTATGTTTGATGCTAAGAATATCATGGATCAAGCATGTGAGCAACGATGAGGGCTTAGAGAGGTTGCAAACAAGGAGGAGGCTTATACTTAACATTAGGAAGAGGGAGGCAGCTGAAGTTTCTGGAACACATAATGAGGAAGGAGGGCCTGGAGAATCTGATACTCACAGGTTGAATAGAGGGAAAGGGAGACAAGAGAAATCAATGCATGACATACCTGGTGGGCTTAAGCAAGTGGATGACAGAATGTGGTCTGGGGGAGGAAGCAGAGGGAAGGAAATTGTTGAGAGCTGCAAGGAATATAGGGATGTGGAGAGCCATGATTGCCTACATCCTAAAAGGACATGACACATAAAAAGAAAGAGGTGATGTATTCAGAAAGATTCAGTGTATAATTGTAGATTTCTCCTTTGATTTTGAGTTTCATATTTTCAGATTTCAATTGTTATCTCGTTAGGCTATTTTTATCTCATGTTAATTATTAAATTATATGACAATAGTTTTCCTGAGAGAATTTCTGTATTTTTGTTTATTTTTCTATTCTGTATTCTTCTGGAGGTTTGGATGGCCTAATGGATAACAGCAGGGAAAAAGGAATCTGTGTGTAAGGTTCAACTACCAGCTGAGACAATTTGATTCATGTCTTCCCCAAGGATAATAATGCAATCAGCTACCTTCCTGCCACACAGCTATGTATTAAATAGTAGGGTAGACTGGACTCTCTACCTTTGGTTGACAACTAGTCAAAAGGACAATTTTGAATTCGAACTGTGGCAAAGGCAAATTGAAACCACTCCACTATCTTTCCCAATTACATTGATGACAATATACAGTTTACTGATATTAAAGTAAATGAAACCGTTGAGAGCCATGATCTCCCATGTCCTGAACAGAGAGATTCATCTGTGTTCAGTCTCTAGGTTTTAGAATCTTTTGCAATTTCCCTAGAATTAAAAACTTAGCCATTTCCTTTATCTAGTCAGTAATTATTGTACATATGCACTCTTGATTTTTCAGTAACTGATGATCCGGTACCTCTTTTAATCTTGGAAAAATTACAAGCTGGCATTTGAATTTCACACGATTGTCAGACTAAGTCACCAGATGGCCAAAGATGACTTTGTGTGTAGTGTGTGATCATTTAATTGTTTCAAACAGTTGATGATAATGTAGAGAGACAAGAAATGAATAATTAACTGGTTAGTGGTGTGTAATCAAATTATTATGTGATTTCCGTTAGTCTGGTAAAATGGATAATCTGGCACAATTTTGGAACCAAAGGTACCAGCAAAGTTGGTGGTGTACCCTTTATTTTCTAATTTCTTTTTTATTTTCAGGTATTATAGATTTTCTCATGAGTACGAAAGCAGCAGCACAAGAACTTCGGGATAAATATGTCTTCAAAATCATTCCAATGCTCAATCCTGATGGCGTCATAAATGGCAAGTGAGTTGCTTTTGGGTTTTGTTTGTATTTTTACCATTTTAAGAACTTTATTTTCTTCTTGGCTTCAGCTATTTTACTTTCTTTTATTTTTTCTTTTTTACAATGATTTTCAGCCATGTACAAGGCCTGAAAGCCACTTGAGGTAGAGGGTTACTACAGAGTAAGAGGCACAGTTTTTTGGATATGTAGGAAAGATAATGATTAACCCTAGAAAAACTGGGGAAGCATCCTCTTGGGAGTCAGTTCCACAAAGCAGTGGTTCATGGAAGAAGCTGCTCAAGTGAAATTTACATCCCACAAGGGGGATATGAAGGGAATGAGGGTGTAGCATGGTGGGTTTCAGCTGTGAAGAACTGGTGGAACTAAGGAATATAGTTTGTCTGAGCACTTTCCATGGAAATTGCAATAGAGCGGGAAGAGGCTTGCAACATTTTGTCTGTGAGTAAGGGGTTGTAGGGTAGAGAATAATTTGTCACCCAGAAGGACACTTTTGAATTATCAAGACTGGAAAGTGAAGGTTAGGCAACTCCTGGGCCTGATCTGGCTCTTGTAAAGGTAGAGGATAACACAAGGAGTCAGGTATTTCTGTAACGGTACAGGAAACCAACCATTTTTCCAGTATCTTTAGTGATAGATCATATCTAGGGTATAAATCTGTTTTTTGGGGGATGGGAGTATAAATATGAAGAAGGTTAAGAGAGGAGCTTCCGCCATGTCAGATCTGAAGCAGTTCCAGTCTGTCTTTATGTAGTGAAAAAATGTTCTATGGAACCACAAATCAGGGGATGTCTTTGGTTTGGTATCAACTTGGACACTGAGGAGAGAATGATCTGGTGTGCCTCTTAAAACTTCTGAGAAGCATTTTTCAGGGCAGGATGTGGGGAAAAGGTCAAGGAGGTTTGCTTGATATTCTATTGCATCCAGGATGCAGGTGGAGTTCTTCAATAATCTGTGTTAGTTCATAAGTGACGGAGAAATCTCTGCAGTATCTACTTTCATCACTTTTATTCAAGTGGACTAACTACTCTTGGTTGTGAATATTGAAGCCACTACAGATATGAAAGTTGAGGAAAATTCAATGAAGATATCAATCCTCTCAGATAATTAGCATTCCATTGTTGTGAGGACAATAGAGCATGAAAATAAATGTGATATTGTGGATAAGTGCCATGCAGAACCATATATATATGAAAATCAAGGTCCTTCTTTTTGTATCTCTATCACAGGAAACCCATCATTAACATAGGCACTGACTCTATGGACATGATGATTTAGGTGGTCATGTTTGGCTATTAGTGGGGAGTAGCCTGAGATATGACAACAGATCATGGATGTGCTATTAGGAGGTTTAATGTCTGGAACTCAGCTACAGCAACTGTGATCAGTTTACATATACAATGTTGGGTTGAAAATACTTTTTAATACAGGATTTTCTAGGTATTTTCATATTATATCATGCTTTTCTAAAATGTTCTTGGTTTAAATAAACAACTTCATATTCATAAACACATGTCAATATTGTATTATTTACATTTACCATTTATCCATTCTTTTTAGTGGGATTATTTCAGAACACAGATCAGTTATATATATATATATATATATATATATATTTCCCAGAATAATTCTGTGGATAAGACAAATTGGTATAAACATGTTAAAATTTCAAGAGTGCAATTTTAAACAAACTGGGTCAGTGGCAGATGTGAAAACACCATTGTGTGCTTGTTTACGCCGTTCAACTGAAAACATTGCTGCAGTACACAAGAATGTGGCCGAAAATCTAGACACTTCTATTCGTCATTGCACGCAGGAACCTCCCCACAACAATGTTATATTCTTTCCAAATGCACTTTCGGTTTGTTAATTATATTGACCAAAAAAATCTCAACATGTGCAAAATGCATTTCTGTTTGAATGTCCATTTTCGTAATATGCTTTGATAACTTTAACACGTTGTTTGATCGTTAATCTTTCCATGGTTGAAATTGCCAAAGACTTAAGCTGAAGCATCTGATGATTTTTTTCTTTCAGATTTAACAACTTAATTCACATTTAAAATTGGTCCAAGTTATTGGAATACCTTTTATATATATATATATATATATATATATATATATATATATATATATGAATACATACATACAGGGTGTCATAGACTTACCACCACAATTGGTTAAAACCTGTCAGTCATAAATTGATCTGATCATAAGTTGGCCTGAAATTAATTTTGCAATCTTTTTATCTTTCTTTAGGCTTATTATATTTTTATAATTTTTATGGTTTCTTTACCTTTGCTACCATTTGTAACGTCTCTCTGCACATTGTTTCGTTTTGTATTTTTACATTTTTCAGGTTTAACTAAAACTCTTGCATAGTTGGTTTAATATTTATTAAAAATACAATGTTTTTCTTTTTTTTTTTTTAACATAAATTTCACAATATGAACAAAACATATGTGTAATACATTCAATCTTTGCAAATTGTTTGATATTTGGGCCCATTTATGTGCATGGACTTTACTTAGTAGAGATAAATTTTCTGATAAATAAAATAAATAAATTTCCTTTCTGGCTCAGTAGGGTGTGATAACTTCAGCTCACGGGTGATCGCATTCACTTTCTTTCTTTCTTCATAGTGCTTAATCATCATCATCATTTTAGCCTTGAGATCAAGATCCTTTCTTTCCTTCTTGGTGGTTTAAAGGTTAGACAAAAACAATTTCCTCTTGGTACGCATCTTGTTTTTTTTTTTTTTTTTGTTTTTCTTTTATTTGTTTTTCTTTTTTAGAATTCGAAACTTTACTTAGTAGTACCTTCTGATAATCCTTTGGTAGTAAATTTCTTTTCTGGCTCAGTAGGGTGTGATAACTTCAGCTCACGGGCGATCACATTCACTTTCTTTCCTCCTCCATAGTGCTTAATCTTCATCATTCTTGCGTCGAGATCAAGAGCCTTTCTTTCCTTCTTAGAGGATTGAGCGCTAGACAAAGACAATTTCCTTTTGGTAGACATCTTGGGTTTTTTTTTAAAAAAAAATTTCAAAGACACAAACGGCCTGTTGTACCAAGGCTGCCCTAACATTGATGTTGAAGTGCACAAGGGAATGTTAGTGTTGTCAAGAGATGGGGCAGAAATTTTCATACCCCAAACTGAGAAACACTCTTGCTGCTAGATGTAGAGCAGTTATAGCCAGATGGCCAGACACATCAATTTGCAGTCGTCAAACTGAACAGTTGTAAGTCGACAAGGTATATTTTTTGTTTTTAGTAAAGCCAAGTGGTGTAACCTACCAGTGACTAGCTTATTGATAAATAATGAGCAAATTTAGATTTTTCATTCATTATTAGATGAAGCCTTATTGATTTTTGACTAATATTTCTTTCATCTTAATTTCAGTTACTTTTTATTACTATTTTCAGACTGTCATTTCATGCCCTTTAGTATTGGTTGTACTGTTATCTGAAATCTTTCATTAGATGAAGCATTGTTAATTTTTGACTGGTATTTCTTTCAAAATCAAGAAGAAAAGACTATCAACTGTAAGAATATAGAATATATGGTTTTCCACAAAAGAAATAGCACAAGATGCAAACTACAGACTGAAAATGTCAACATCGGAAGTTCAAATATCTGGGAAGTGATTTAAAAAAAAAAAAGATGTCTTTCAAAAGCTAAGCAAAGTCTAAAGAAACGAGAACTTCATTAGAGACAGAAAAAGTGCTGAACTCTTATGTAATATCAATCCTTTTATATGTCAGTGAATGTTGGACTATTTCCTTATGAATGAAGGGAAAACTGGAGGTAACAGAAATGTGGTTCTACAGAAGGATGCCGAGAATTCCATAGACAGTGTAAGCAATGTAGAAGGAAAATGGAAACAAAGAGGACACTTTTATTCTGCTTCCATGTTAGGTTGTGGAATTCTTTTTAGCAATTAAATATCCGAGTACTGATAAACCAATATTACAAGTTCAATGGGTAAAAGAATTTTTAGCGAGATTGAAGAAATACAGACACCATTTATAAATATGATGCCCAATGATTAGCGGCATTTTCAAATTGTTTTTAATTTTTAATCTGTTGTTTTTTTTTTTTCTTTTTTTAGTCATCGTTGTTCTTTATCTGGAAATGATCTGAATCGAAGGTGGATGACCCCTTGTCCTAAACTCCATCCAACAATTTTTCACACGAAAGGAATTTTACTTTACATGAAAATTATCGACAAAGTGCCAATTGTAAGTAAAGATTTATTTCCTTCTGCTTTTTTAGTCTTTCATTATTTCTTCACCTTGCACAGCCTCGATCTCTATTTCTTTTCTTTTTTTTGAATATATACATAAATTGTGCACATCACATCCTATCTTCCATTTTGCATAATTAATGTCCTTTTTATTCTGTTAATTAGTTGATTGATTCATTTTTTTTTACAGCTTATCAACTCTTTGTAGGGTATTTAAAGCCAGAAATTATTTTTTAGATTGTATGAATTTTTTTTTCTAAATTAATTTTTTGGGGGGTGGGCAGATAATAATGTTTTAGTGATACAAGTCTTACTAATTAACCCATAGCTTGAGGGGGAAAAGAGGTGGATTCATACTATTTTCAAGTGTATTTGCATATAAGTGAATATGATGAACCCGACTTGGCTTTTTGATTAACAATCCTGAGCCATTAACCATTACACCGGCTGCACATCCAAGCTTACAGCCTCTGGCGTTCCTAAACAGTCACCCATCTAAGTATTGACTCGGCTCAACATTGTGCAACTTTGGTGATCATATGGGAGCTGGTGTATCAATGTGATGTGCTGTAAGCCTTTGTTTAATAAATTTTTACATAATATTCACATTCTGTCTTAATTCTTAACCAAAAAGTCCCCCCCCTCCACTGTTATTTCTGATTTTCAATGCACAACATGAAGGTTGAATGCTGAAATTTATTAAAACTAATTGTAGATGAAATAAATTTAAAATATTTTCCTTAATTATCAATCATTTAAAAAAAAAATAATTGGTGGTAAAGTCAGTGGGGCAACAAACAAAAGAAAAGTGTCAAACTTACCTCTGTATAAAAACTTACCTCTGTATAAAACTTTTACATACAGCTGTGATTAAAATGCAGTTGCAATTATTGTTTCTTTTTTTTTTTTTCTCTCTTAATGGAGGTAAATAATCTCATCAGGTTGACCCAGATAACGAGTGAACTATGGAAGAAATTAATATTCTCCAAGTTTGTATTTCTCCCCATTATGGACATTATTATATCCATGATATAATAGCACTTTATTTCATGGCTGGAACGGAATAGCCGAAAGAAAAGAAATGAAAAACATGTTTGTTTCTCAGAATTTTATACCACTAAGTCATACACAAAATTATATATACATATTTACACATGTTCCACACAGAGAAAATATAACACATATCTACACAAGCAGAGTGAAAGGAGAATGAAAAGATTATATATATATATATTATATGTGATAATTCCCTTTGAGAATTGGGTCTGCCGGAGATCCTTCTATGTTTCTGGAGAAGACATATTTAGCATTCCAGATTCGAGGCAGCCGAAATTCGTCTGTTAGGTTGCTAGCAAGTATATATTCTGTAAACGGGAAATAGCAAGTCTTGGGTTTTCCCAAATTGAGTAACACATACACACACATGTATATATACAGTGTGCGATGGTTAAATTGTTGCCATTTTATATTTTTAGTTTTGTGCATGTGTGTTATTTGTTTTTGATTTTGTCACAGTATTGTAGGGTCAGTTGGGCACCATCTGTGAGAAAAAGAGCACCATGACACAATTCATGCTGCCAGAAATTTGGAAATGGCATCCTGTACTGCTTGGTATTTGCACCGTAAGCTCCAATACAAATATTTCAGAGTGTTTGGGTATCAATCTGAGGACAGTGCAGAGGATTTGGAAAGAGTTGGATGTGTCTAATGGTGATTACAAAAGTACAGCAGCTCAGAAAACTCACTTTGATGGTTCTGATAAGAAAAGAAATCCTGAATTTGATGGTAAGAGCCTCAGACTCAAAATGAAGGCTTACATCAAATGCCTTGAGGGGGTAGTGTTTCCCTGAGTCAATAGGGTGGCTGCTAGAAGACTCTATGTCTGCCAACAGGACTCTGCACCATGCCACACAAGCAGGAGAACCCAGTCATGGCTGTCAAACAATTTCTGCGATCACATCACCTCTTTATATTTGGCCACCTAACTCCCCAGACTGCAACCTCCTTGATTATTATGTTGAGTTGAGCGAGAGACCAACACAACTCCTTGCAACCAAAGATGAACTGAAGGCAAGGATTATGGCAGCATTCACCAACTTAAACAAGGAGACCGTCCAGAAGAGTTGCAGGAGATTCTGAAGTCGTCTGGAAGCTGTGGTTGAAGCCAATGGCGATTTTATTGAATAAATTTACTCTTTAGTATTTCAAGATATTTTTGTGTAATTTTGGTAAATAAACTGTTAAAATGAGATGTCAGCTTTATTCTCATTTTTTTTTGTTTAATTTAGATGACAGTTTATCCATCACACCCTGAATATATATATATATATATATATATATATATATATATATATATATATATATATATAAAAAAAAAAATTATCTGTACTCATAACACATTATTATTCTGAAAGTGTAGATAAATTTTGAATTATATAGACACACACACACACACACACACACATGTGTAAATATATATATATATATATATATATATATATATATATATATATATATTATGTGTGGAACTTATTAGAAAGTGCTCAATATCAGTGACAGAGCTAACATATTTAGTTGGATTGGTCTGAGTTTGTGACCCTGGATTTCATACTATTTGTGATTGTCAGACAAACTGATTAATTTTTAAATTTTGAATTTATACATGGTTGTGTTTTTATGGTAGTAGAAGGAAAAATTGTTATCAGAATGCCATTCATACATATGCAAACATACATACATGCACGTTCCCTCATTGATGTATGCAGATATATATACATGCATGCTCACTCACTGGAGCTCACACAAACATAAACAAATGGACAGTGTGGGAGTGGGCATATATGTGCATCCATGTGTCATTGCATACATACGTATGCAATTGGTCGCTGTATTCAATGTTGGATTGTGTAGTGAACATCTTTTGTCAGTTGTAGTGTCATTGCGCAGACGGTTCATCTATTTTGTTTGCTGAATAATATTTTCTTGCACACGCGTTCACACATCTTCTATCCATTTGTTTTTATGATGGGGTCTGTATAAGGCTATGGTAGGTAAAATTGCTATTATTTTAAATTTTTTTTAATGCTGTTATTATTTTAAAGCCAGTTATTTGCTTGCTTTTGGTGATTACACTTATGTAAATGGTAGAAAATACAATTTATAATGCTTATTAGTATTTATGCAGTGGTATTAATTTTTCTGTGGTGGGAGTAAGTATAATTGTGGACTGATACAGTAATGTTAATTGTGGTGTGGTAGTAATTGTGGACTAATGTAGCAATGGTAATTGTGATGCGGTAGTAATAGTTGGTATTTTTTTTTTTATCTGTTTGGCATAAATTGTGATAATAGGTATTTGTTTTCATGCCTGCATTTGGAAATTATTTCTGATCTTATGATTAGTAATTTCTTTTGTTGGGTACAAGAAATTATTGCTACCTTTTCATGTAGGCAAGGTAGGTATTTCTTTGTAATATTGTTGTAGACAAGTTCGTTTTTCAATATTTTCCAGCTTATTCTTGGTGTAATATGTCTGTCTTCTAGATGCCATATGTATGTAGATAGTGTAGTGTTGTTTGAGTATAAAAGGTCCTGGTTGTTTTTTCTTTTCTTGAATGGTCCCTCAGTGGCCCTGATGTAGTACATTGTGCTGTTGTTTGCACCTACCTTGGCTCTATATATTATATTCGTTTGATGGCAGTTTACTTGGTGGACATGCTGTTTTATTTCTGCAGTTGCATTGGGGTTCCTTGGTTGCGTTGTGGCTTTTTATTATTTGTGTTATATTTTTTGTGCAGCTGATTGATGTGGGTATTTGCTTGATGATTGAAGGTGGATGGTTGGAGGATGTGTGTATGTAAGTTGGGGTATCATTATCTTTTTTGTATGGTTCATATATGTTTTTGCTCAGGTTGAGAGTGATGTCTAAGAAATTTACTGTTCTTGTATCTGCATTTATTACTATTTTAAATCCAACTGTTTTTAGGGCAATTACTATTTTTTCCCTAAATCTGTCTAATTTGGAGCCATTGGGTTCTCTTATCAGGATAAGACAGTCATCTCTATATAGTCCCATGTCTTTTTTCTCTAGGATCCTGGCTAGATATGACAGGATCAATGTACCTACTAATTCACTTTTTGCCCCATCGTAACTACCGATTGTTACATCAAATAGGTTTGTTATTGTGGAACAACAGAGATTTATGGCAGTGCTTGATTATTTTAATATCTCCGTCTGTAATTTTTACATGTTGTGCTAGTTGTATAGCATCATTCAATATGTTTTCCATGATGGATGGGTAGAAATTCACTATGTCAAATTGGATGAAAGTAGCTTTGTTTTTGTTTTTTATTGCTGTAAACCAGTCTGTGACAGCTTTGGTATTTTTCCATTGGTTAATTCCTAACTTTTCCCTTAGCTTGGTTTTGATAGCTTCTAATATGTTTTTGCTGATTTTTCCTATTTTGCTTTTTGCTGGGTTGATTAGGTGGAATGTGGGATTTTTCACAAAGTTGGTTTAGTGGCTTTTTGCTGTCATGAAAATTTGTTGTTTGGCTATGTGGTTTATCCTTTCATCTAGTTTTAGTTTGATGGCTATATCATTAGCTTCTTGGTTTATCATGTTTTTTGTGTTCACGGTTGTCTTTTTGTATAACTGTGTGATGTTGTTAGTTATGAGGTTATTGTAGGCTGTGGGTTCCATTGTGTATATGTTTGTAGTCTTGTCAGTAAATATGAATAACTTATTGGAATTCATTATTTTTTTTCTTGTCTTCCATAATTTTCTTCTGGAAATTGTCCTGGTGTTTTTTGAATTTCAAGTTTCTGACTATATTTATCAAGTACTCCTTGAATTTTAGCATTTCTTTACATTTTGGTGGGCATTTCCTTGCACTGAAGTCAAATGTCTCAGGTTTTTTAGTTTTGGCATTTTTTGGATCATTGAGGAAGAAGTATGCCTTCCATCTCATCCTTCTTATGAAACTTTCGATTTTCTCTGTTAGTTGAAGTTTATACGAAGCTTGGGTGGGTATACAGATGTTTGTCAGTGAGTATCCTAGGTCGAACTTATCCATTTTTTTAAAAAAGAACAGCACGAGTGCTCAACCTTTGGGGGAGCAAAGTGTGTATATGAATGTATGTATGTGTGTGTGTGTATATATATATATATATATATATATATATATATATATATATATATATATATATATATATGCAATTTTTTTATATATTATTTATGTTATATATGCGCAGTACTTATTGGAAAGTGCTCAATATCAGTGATAGAGCTAACATATTTAGTTGGATTGGTGTGAGTTTGTGACCCTGGGTTTCATGCTATTTGTGATTGATATGTTTTCAGTATTTTTTTTTTTTTTTAACCAATGTTCATCCAATACAAGGCCCAAAGGCCACTCAAGGTAGAGGGTTACTGTGTGGAGTTGTATTAGTGTAAGAAAGAGCAAGACAACAGGAAAGATAGACAGCTAATTCTAGACTTGAAGAGGTCAAGATTTGATTAGCGAATAAAATTTCAGGTAGAGATGTTAGAAGTATAGAGCTGAAGTATATTTTAGAAGGAACCGGAATACCAGTCCTAACCAGGAAACAAGTTTAAAAAATCAGGGAGGTGTATGAACCAGACAATAGGTGAAGCTATCTACTTCTATTATTGATTTTTCCTGTGTTGATGGAGGTCTCCTTCTTACATAATTCATCTTTGATCTTCCAATAATAACCTGACAATGCCATGGCATTCTCATATTTCTTATGATTTAAGCTAATTTTACTCTTGTTATATCTTTTTTTTTATTTGTTCTAAGTAGCTCCTATATATAATTTTTCTTCTACACTGCCATATTTATTCCCTATTCACACTGTATTCTTTTCATAGGACAAGTATTTTTAATCCCACAATTACACACATGCACATTATATATATATATATATATATATATATAAAAACAGTATGTATAGAGAGGGAATATACATATATACACACATGCTGACAAAAACACAAGAAAATGGAAATAGATCTAAGAACACACAAGGGTCATTGAAAGATAAGAATGCCGATAACTCCTTCACCATTTCTTGGACCAATCTTAATTGTTTTATAACTCTTCACACAGAACTTTTCACTGCCAGTTCAAGAAAGACATTTGGGTCACTAACACACTATAAAGAGAATGTCTCATATTGAGAATATTTAACATTGAAAAATATAAGAAAAAAATTAATTATTTTTGATAATATGTGGAAATCTCCATGCTTTGCCTGATGAAGGTCATGAGACTGGAAACGTGTAGCAAAATTATGGAAGATAAAGCATAATATTTTTTTAAAACAATCCACATTACGATCAAAAACGTTTGTGGTTTTTCTCTCTTCTTTTTCATATACACACACTTTTCTCTCATTGGAACTACTATAACCTCTTCTCTATCTATCTATCTATCTCTCTCTCTCTCTCTCTCTCTCTATATATATATATATATATATATATATATATAATATTTATTGTGTGTAACACATTTTGCAGAGGGGCTACATCAAGCATGGTCAATATCTAGATGAGTGACCACTGGGAAATACCAGGTGCTGTAACCTTGGATGTGCAACTGGTGTAAAAGATAATGGCTCAGAATTGTTAATCTAGGGGACATGTTCCAATTACAGTTGGGCTTATCATATTCACTTATTCACTTAAATACCCTTGATGAATCCACCTCTTCTTTCCCCAGCTATGTGTTAATTAGTAAGACTTGTGTCAGTAAGTCCTTATTATATCAAAAAAAAAAAAATTCTTAAAATTTAAAAATATTTTCTGGCTTTAAATAACCTGTAATGGATTGATAAACCATAAAAAATGAGTAAATCAATCAATGAAATACTGATTAACTACACAGGCATGTCCTTTAGATTTACTTACATTCTCTGGAATATAAATGTATAGAAACTACTGTGCCCACAAAGTGAGGGATCAGTTTATATATTGGGTGTAATATAGAATTGATCCCTCACTTTATATACACATTGATTTCTTGTTTATCAAATTTTGATTAGGTATGAATCCACTCATCTCTGTTCCCCTCCAGCTATGGGTTAATTAATAAGACTTGTATCACTAAACTATTATTATCTCCCCCTCAAAAATTCTTAAAATCTAAAAATATTTTATGCCTTTAAATAACCTCAAAGGGTTGATGAGCTGTAGTAAATGAATTGATCAATCAAAAACATTTCAATGAGTGCACAGATAATACACTTTGATCCTGTATATTCTATTTTTTTTTTTTTTTTTATTTTTTGATTGCTTTTTTTTTTTCTCCTCTGATATTCAGCTCTACTGTGATCTCCATGGACATTCTCAAAAGAAGAACATCTTCATCTATGGTTGCTCTTCTTTTCATTCTTGGAAAGTCTGTGACACTGACAACCCAACTTACAGGGAAAATGGAGAAGATACTTCATATAAGGTAAAAGCACACACACACACACACTAGATTTACTTTGACTCTTGTCAGTGAGTTCATTCCACATTGTGTTCATTGAATTCTAGCTGGATTAAGAGAAGTCGATATACATAAATAATAATAATGGTCAATGACTTGTTTCCAGGTATACCCGTCTATTAAGGCAGATAGCCAATCCCTAGTGCAGATGTTTGTTCAGGCACATTTGTTTTTTGTTCAACACCCACAGATCCCACCTGTGCTTTATACTGCAACTATACTGAGCAGACTTTAGTTACTTTGTGGGAAAGAATGTATTATCTGGCATGATCAGCAGTCTGAACAACCCCAGTATGTATAAACCTTCAGTCACGATGACTTGTGACTTTGTGTTAGCACAACCATCAACAGCTTCTGTGCAATTCTGTCTCTCCAGTCTTGCTCACGAGGTTTGGGTCAATTCATGGCATGATTTTCAGGTATGGTGTCACGCGCTGAGATTGTCTCCCAAGACTGACAATATCAGGAAGTTATCTCCCTGATAAGTCAGCTATGATGGCATTTGATTCTCATGGTCGGAAAGCAAACGTTCTAACCACTCGGCCATGTTCTAATATAGTTGATATACATATGGGTTTAAATACAGTTGAAATACACTGAAAAAAAAGTGAAAGTTTTTTGTGTTTGTTTAATAAATCCTACCCAGTATATAATGGGTTTACAGTTGAATCATACTGAAACGACCAGTTCTCATTTGATCAGCAAACTTAAGCAGTATTAACCCTGATCAAGATGGCAGACTACTTGGGGACAATGGATAGTCAGCACTGGGTATAGTGTTATCAGCTCCATCTGTGCTTCATATTGAAACCACAGTAGCACTACCTATTGTGGTGCGGCTGTTGCCCTATACACCATAAAATGTCTACGGGGTTAAAATGAAGTATATAACGGAATATATAAACAGTTAATTTTCTAAAGATGTTGCTCATTTCTTGTATCTTTTTTTATTTATTTTGTTTTTTTCTTAGATCCTGCCCTACATCTTAGACCGAGTGGCACCAGCTTTTTCCTTGCAGGAGACCAAGTACCAAGTGGAAAAGATCAAGGAAGGAACCGCTCGAGTGATTGTGTGGCGAGAGATTGGTGTTATAAATAGTTATTGCATGGAGAGCACGTACTGTGGCTTTGACCAGGGAATATACAAGGTAGGCAACTGATAGGTTATATGCATGGCACTCTGAGTATTGCAGATTTTACAAGTACACTATCAAACTGATGGACCCAAAGGGAAGGAAAAAGAAAATCCTAAGAAGAAAAAAGTAACCATCTCAGTTTTGGAGGCATCTATTTCTCACCAGTGCCAAAAGTTGGTGTTCAGATGCAAGGAAGTGACTGATTTCTGATGCAGATTTTCAAAGTAGACAGACCCTCCTCACTTTTAATTGTGTAATTCAATTTTTCTGTTTTCGTTTCCCTATTCATTTGTCATTGTGTTGTACTAAGCTAAGTAAATATTGACTTATTCAGAAGATAAAAATGACCTTTTGAGAACTCGAAACTTTCATGGAACTCAATACTAAAAGATTGACATAATGAGTATTTTAAGGAATCAATAGACTTGATTAATTGGATATTTATAAATGTTTTGGCAAAACATGGACCTTCATGCCACAAAAAACTGTTTTCCCCATAACATCAATTTTATTTTAACTACCTCCACTCTGGCAATGTTTATTGTTTTAAAAAGCAGATTAGAATTGGAATAAAACATAGAGACATGATGAAAGTGAATTTATACATATTTTTTGTTCCTGAGAATTTACAACAAAAATATTAAACACTATTAGAGTGTTTACTTACAAGAATAATTTTATATTTACAACATTCTAAAAATTAATAAAATTAAGACTAATGCAATGCAATATTTATCATTTGACAATTTATAAAGAAATAAATATGAAAACAATTTTTATTCATAAACACTTACTAAGTTATTAAAATATGTAAACCAATTGCAAGTAAAAACTTATTATTTACCATTTTATAAATTTTGAATCAATTGGCAATTAACTGATGTTTTTTGATGTGCTGTGGCTTCCCTCTGTCTTTTCTAGAAATATTTTCATGCCAACTGCTCTGATGAGCTACTTTCACTGATACCCCAACTGCATGAATTTAAGCATGCTACTAGGTTGGCAACTCTGTCCCATCCTTTCACTGTCAAAACGATTAAATGTAGCTGTCTTTTCTACTCCAACAGCTTCTTATCTTGCACTTCCCAACAGTGGAACTTCCTTCCTCTTACTTGCTTCCCTGATAGCTATAGTCTTTAAATATTCAAGTGTAATGTCAATCGACATCTTCTGATGCCTTGATCCTGATCGCCGTCCTTCTCTATATCCTTTCCTCAAACACCCCCTCTTTAATCTTGCTCTCATTCTCTGTAACCCCTTGTGTGCTAGTGGCACTCCTGCCTTGGTTGGTTTGAAATGCTTTAAAAAAAAACAAAAAAAAAAACTATTCCAATAAATAACAGAAATAAATTTTGTAAATAAACAAACTAATAAATAAAAAAAATTTAATATTTTTGTTGTCAATTCTCAAGAACAAAAAAATGTTTAAATTCATTTTTCTCATAAGTTTATGCTTTATTACAATTCTAATCATCACTTTTTCAAACAATAAACATTAAGGTAGTTAAAATAAAAGCTGTGTCATAGGAAAAACTGTCCTTTTGTCACTTCGTTTTTTTGGGGGGGGATTTGAAGGCCCATGTTTACAAATATTTTCTTAAAATAATAGATGTGGCACATGCACTTTTTGATGAAGACATTTTTTTTTTGACGAATAATTACAACTCAGCTGACCACTAATGAGGAAACAGTACAAAACCTTCTTGTTCGCATGAAAAGTAACGAATAAGAACATTTCCATGTAAAATTATTCAAAGGGATTTAACTGAAATGTTTAACTATTTACATTGTTTGAACTGTTGTCCTCGTCTTTATTGTCGTATTCACAATATTTCAGCTGTTGTACACTCTGTCCTTCCTCAGGTGATATACGTCGGAATTTTGAATTGAACCCTTTATTTTATCTCCTGAGGTAAATTGTTCTAGTTCCACATGCCATGCCTTTTCTGGATATCTCAGTTATTTCCCTTTACTAACTCAACTCTCCAAGTGTTTGTTCACCTCTGCTGTGGCCAGGTATTGAACTCACAACTCTTTGGGTCAAGTCACTGGATTACTTCAACCAACACCTTTTATTATGGCCCAGTTCAAACAATGTAAAAAGTGTAAATGGTAACAACACTTCATTTCAGAAATATAGACAAATATTGAAATGTTTAAATAAAAACAAAGATGTGATATTTTATAGAATTTACAGTAAAATTGAATTAATTTCTTTTTGTATTTTTAAAATGTTATCTTCATCACTTTCTTATTTCCTAAATTTTTTAATGGTGTTTTTATTATGCTATTAACAACTATACATTTTAATGATGTTTTTTTATTATGCTACTAATGACTATAAATAATAACAAAGTTGAAAAAATAAACATTTTGTTTTCAGGATGGTTTTAAATTTTCTTGACCTGATTACAATTGTTTTTCAGGAGTGCTTCAGTATGATGTTGAAAAAGTTAGTTTAAATCCCTGAATTAATATCAGGTTAGACTGAGTTCTCTAGCCTTTGGTGGCAGCTAGTCTAGGAATGGGAAAACTCTGATTGAAGAAGGCAACAGAAATCCACTCCACTGTCTTTTCCAGTTCAGTTCCAGACAATTCACAGAGACTAAAGAAAAGCAATCTATGAATAACCCTGATCACCAGTGTCTTGAAGTATCATCCTGATATATTTTTTTTTCTAATCATTTCACCCCAAGCAAGGTGATAATGCCATTAAGATGTAAGGGGTTACTGATAGTGAAAGAGAATGTAAAAACTTTAGTGAAGAGAAAGAACAATAAAAAAAAACAGGACTCCAGAAGATGGCGATTGATGTTGCATTTAAATTTTTGGAGATGTAGGCGGCAGGGAAGCAAGAAGCTGTAACAGTGCCACAGGTGAGAAGTGCGAGAAAAGAAACTATTAGAATAGAACGTATGGTTACATTTAGCTATTTCAACAGTAAAACAGTGAGACCTAGTTGCCAATCTAGTAGTATGCTTCACTTCATACAGTTGCAGTACCAATGAGAAAATCTCATTAGAATAATTGACATAAAAATATTTATAGAAAAGACAGAGAAGCCATGTCATGGTGGTGGGAAAGTGACTGAAGTTAAGATGCCAGGTCAGGATTGATAAAATGACAGACCCATTTTGAGATTTTATCAAGAATCTTGAGATGGCATTAAAAAAAAATCTATTAACTTCTGAATTTTTTTCTTCAGATTAAGCATGAAGAGTAACATTGAATATTCATTTTATACTATGAGTTTCTCCCAAATAAAATTATCCCCCTTTTAAATTCACGCAATAAGTGGGTAAGTAAGCTTTAAAGACACTTCTTAGATTTCCTTAACATTGTATAAAATCTTGTGCTGGGAACTTTTGCATCAGCCTGATGAATTTGGTGATTTTTCTGAAGAAATTTTTTTTTTTTACATTTTTCTGCAGAATACTCATGTCAGCACACATCATCTGCATGAGATGGGTCATCGCTTTTGTGAATCTGTCTTACAACTTGCTTTAGTGCCAAATGTAGAAATTGAGGTTAGCAGCATGGTCTCGGCTGATCCATCTTCTCTGTGCTTGTCCGAGGAGACCAGTGGCAATGTTAGCAGGTGAAGACAAATTCTCTTTTTTCTTTAATTTTCATTATTTTTTTGTTCTTCACCTCTATTATTGATTGATTATATTTTAATGTGTAACAATGTCCCATCAATCTTCTTTCTACAAAGTAAAAGAAGTCAGGTACTTACTGGAGTGGAACAGGGGACTGACTATTATTTTAGCATTTTTAGCCATGGATCATATGTACAAGTTCCCCTTGAGATCTGGATATAAATTTTTCTGATAACAGTTATCTCATAACAAATTTCCTTTCTTTATTTTTTTGTTTTTTATTTATTTAAAGATCACCTGAGGAGATATCAATGTGACATATATTGACTGTAACTGCTTCTGCTATACATGGTGCAGTTGAATTTCTTTGAGATAGTAATGAATTCTAGTTCTATATATTTTTAGAAGATTGACATTTTTGTGCCTACTATTGGTAAGTGTACATTAGATTGCACAAAATAGCCAACATAATGGAATTTTAAAATAGTTGTGCACATTACAGCTATGCTACTGAGGGATTGCAATATATTTTGGTAATTTCTGTAATTTTTTTAAATTAAAGCTGTGAATTATTGATTCAAGATAATTTGTAGATATAGATAAAGTCAGTATAAAGCAATGATTGTCATAGAGTGGTTGATGAGAGATCTCATGGGAAACTGACCAAAATCTTTACTTCCATATTGAATTGGATAGTGATTCAAGGCTATTTGTAGATAGAGATAAAGTCAGTATAAAGCAATGATTGTCATAGAGTGGTTGATGAGAGATCTCATGGGGAAACTGACCAAAATCTTTACTTCCATATTGAATTGGATAGTGATTCAAGGCTATTTGTAGATAGAGATAAAGTCAGTATAAAGCAATGATTGTCATAGAGTGGTTGATGAGAGATCTCATGGGAAACTTCTTTGAGCAAAATCTTTACTCCCATATTGAACTAGATAGTGATTCAAGGCAATTTGTAGATGGTGATGAAGGCAATGAAAACAATGATTGTCCTGAAGCAGCTGGCAAGATATCATGTGAGAAATTTCTTTGCCTTGGGTCTTCTTTCTCTGAAAGTGATTTTGATAGTGATTCAAGACAATTTGTTGATGGTTGTGAAGGCTGTGAAAGCAATCATAGTCCTGGAACAGCTGACAAGTATCTTGTGAGAAATTGATTCAGGATTTAGAATTACTCTCAAAATATCTCGTCTTCCAATTCCTAGTGATTCCTTTCCAATTTTGAGAGTGATTTCACAAAAATAAACAGTGTCGTTTATTGAAAACCTTTTGATTAAACACACTGTAGAGTTTTGCAACAAAAACTGTCTGGTTACATACAATGCCTTGAAAACCAAAATAGATACATTCGATCACCACTGATCAGGCACCAAACTGCCATCTGTCATGATGAATGGATGTCCCCGTGCCTTACGAAAATATTGGTCCTCAATCTCACACTGACCTCAAGTGGAACTCTTATATACAATCCATTGCTAAAGATGCGGGTAAAAGGATCAGCTCCCATGAGGAGTCGGGTACTTACTGGAGCAGTACTTCCAAGCTTTAAAAGACACTTCTAAGATTTCCTTAACATTGTATAAAATCTTGTGCTGGGAACTTTGCATCAGCCTGATGAATTTGGTACTTGCTCCAGTAAGTACTTTCCTCATGCTATTCTCTCCTTTTATAAGAGCCAGATCAGGCCAAAAATGGAATACTGTTGCCATATTCGGGGGGGGGGGAGCTGCCCAGTCCTCACTTTCCAGTCTTGATAGAGTTGAAAGCATCTTTGAGTCCTTGAGGGAGAAGAATTATTTTTCCCCTTCCAACCTCTCTCTCACAAGCTGGATGTGGCAAGCCTCTCATTGCTCTATCGCTGCTTCCATAGAAAGTACTTGGACGAACTACATTCCTTGGTTCCACCAGGTCTAACCTTCATGGCCAGGACCTACAATGCCACTTACATAGTAGCAAACCATCCATGTTCTCTCTGTATTCCATTGGCAAGAAGTAAGTTCCACTCAAACAGCTTCTTCCCATGAAGCACTGCTCTGTGAAACAGACTCTCAAGAGGATGTTTTCCTGATCACTACAATGTTAACCTGTTCAAGTCTAGGGTTAATCGTTATCTTCCCCTTCAATCCATATAAACTAGTAACTCTCTACCTTAAGTGGTCCCTGGACCTTGTACAAAGTGTACCTTAATATAATGCTATATATTTTGAGGGCGATACCAAAATCTAGATGTGTCATATGGCCCGGGTTAGACTTGTAAGAAGATTATATGATGAAATGCCAAATTCTTTATGAAAATCAGATAAATGGCTACTATTTCCTAGATTGTTTAAAGAACAAAAAAAGATGTAAAAATAACATCTTTGATTATTTTATTGGACATTATGGTGTTTGCTATTTTAGAAAATATATGTGGGAGGTGTAATGAATAGCAGCACTGAATGAGAAATCGGGGAACTGAGTTCGAATCCAGGTCAAGTTTCTTACATTCACCTATGCATTAATGCCCTTGGGAAAGGTATGAATCCATCTCTTCTTCCCCTCAGCTATATAAATAGAAGATAAACTAGGTTCTATAACCTTGGTTGGGAGCCAGTCTAGGAGAAGGAAATCTCTGAATTCAAACCAGACTGAAGTGGGTTGGGCTCTGTGAGTTTATTTTGCCCAAGACACACCACTACTGCTATGGCTGCAGTACAAGTGCTGCTCTTACTACCCTAATGGATAATGGGGCTTGTGATTTTAGAAAAAAAATACTTGTAGCCTGTATACTGTGTCAAAAATCATAATTTTCATTTAAAAAATTCCAATTATTAAAATAGAATAATTCAAATAAATTTCTCATTTAACTGTTTCTCGTGTTTTAATAAGCGATATAAACATACAATGTGACCCTCATTCAGCTTTCTGTCAACCAGCCAATAGATATTTTATCTGTGGCTTCATTTCTCTGTCTCAATAGTTAGGTAATGCTTGGGACAGCCTTCTTCTATGTTAGTCTCAGACATCAGCTGTTCCCTCGTACCAACTCTCTGCCCATCTGGACATCATGATTGGGCAGTATTGATACTATCCAAGAGATGGTCTGTCCCCTGTCACAGGCAGACTGAGACTGACTTCCTCAATTCCAACTGACACTATAAGGACGGATCAGTAAAATCTAGTGGAACCTTCATATATAAAATGTTTGATGTCAGAAATATGAAATAAAAGCCATTCCATCTACTACAATTACTACTATGTCTACTATTGCTGCTACTAGTAAGAGAGGAATCATTTCTTTACTTGTGAATTTTTGATTTGGTCAAAAGTCTGACTTTGTTTTTACAGGGAGCTGTTTGAGATGAGCAATGACTCTGATGGTACATTGGACAGAGAAAAAGAGTTGCATTACGAAGCGGACAATGACTACCTTTTTGATGAAAATTCAGAGGTCGAAGATGAAGACGAGTATGTCTATGAGGATGAACCCTATGCAAGTAGTGCTGATGAAGAAGTTGTGCAGCAGGATGTAGCTGCAGCCTGGGGGGATAGCAAGTCCAGTGAATCCCCTCAGCAATCAAAGGACTATGATAATGAAGTCAATTTTTAACTGAGGCCTGCTTGATATTTTAACATTTTTCTTCCAATCATTGCCTTGCTTTATTGCATTCCATGTTTTCCATAGTGCCTTTGTCTCTCTCTCTCTCTTCTTTACTCTCCTCATACTTTTACTTCTTCTTTTCTCCTTGCTCCTTTCTTTTTACAGCTCCTCCAGTTCTGCCCCTTTTTGTATTCCTCTTCATTTTTTACCTGTTCCTCCTCCTCCTTTTATTCCTCTTCTTTCTTTTACTCTCCTTCCTCTTTTCACTCCTTCTTTAACTCTTCCTCTTTCTATTACTCCTTTTCCTTCACCCCTTTTATTCCTGTTAGTTTTTACTGTTCCATCTCCTCCTCCTCTTTTAAATTCCCCTTTGTTTTTATTGCTCCTCTTCCTCTTTTTATTCCTTTTCAATTTTTACTGCTCCTCCTGTTATTCCTCGTCTTTCTTTCATTCTACCTCCTCCTTTCACTCCATTTTCCTTACTCCTTCTTTAACCCTTCTCCCTCTTTATTCCTCTTCCTTTTTTTTTACTGCTCCTTCACCTCTTCCCCTTCATTTTTCTATGTCTCGTCCTCTTTATACTTCTTTTTCTTTTACTACTGCTCTTTTTTAACTGTGCCTCTTCCTCCTTTTACTCTTTCTCCTTCCTCACCATCACCACCATTTTCTTTCAGATTTTAATTCATTCTTTTTTTTCCAATCTTGAATTTCTGTGATGTTTTCATTTTTAAATGTCTCTCTTTTTCATTTTTTTTATTATTCTTTTTTTTTTTTTTTTCAATTACCCACAAGAAAAAATTTGCAGAAAAGCAATTTTTCCACTCACAAACTACACACGGCAAAAATTATCCAGATGGAAAACTTTTTTCTTTTTTTTTTTTTTTTAAACTATTTATTGATTATATTTGTCATACAGTTAAAGTGAAAGGGTAAATATTTGTTATTGTTTATTTATATTTACATATCTTAATTTGTTTATTTTTAAAAAAAAACAAAAAAAGGGAAGACTGTTGAAAGATGAGAAAAAACAAAAAAAAATCTACAATTCTGTCTTTTGAATTTCAATGAAGTTAATTCACTGAATGTATCTATGAGAATTTTTTCCCCTGAACTAAAATGTTTACACTTGCACAAATTCAAAGTTTTCCTGTCTTTATTTTTGAATTTCTTTTATGTTTTTTTTCCTTCCTGATAATTATTGCAAAATTTGGTCTTTTGTTTCTGAAGGAATCACAAAGTTGTGATATCGGTAAACTAGACACACAGATCAACTCTTGAATGGAGGCCATCATCAACTGATATTTCACCTGATATCATCAATTAATGATTTCAACATTTTTGTCAATGATATGGGTTTCATTCATTTGGAATTTAAATGTCTAATTGGCAACTCTAACATGAAGTTACTATTTACTAGGATTCATGAGCTGACAACATCATTTCCTGAAGTATTTGCTTCCAAATAAAGCTGGATGAGCAAGTAAAAGACAATGCTATGTCTGCATATGTACTTCTCAAAGAGAAAAGGGATGAAAAATGGTGACAATTACTGCAAAGAATGCACAACTCCATTGAACATGGAATGCTTCAAGGATACGTCACATGCTTTAATTATATACAAATCTATTAAAATTATGTTTTTACTCTTTTTAGATTATAAAAATAAATAAAGAAAGAAAATAAAATAAATAAAGAAAATTAAAAAATAAAGAGGAAATAAACAGTCGTATCAGACTGTTTATTTTCTCTTTATTTTATTTATTTATTTTTATTTTCTTTATTTATTTTCTTTATTTATTTTTATAACGTAAAAAGAGTAAAAAGAATAATTTTAATAGATATGTATATAATTAAAGCAAAAAGCATAAAAACGTTAATTTAAAAAAAGTATTTTCTTGCTTGTTCACACATTTGGTGTGCAAGTTTGTACAATCATTTCCCAGCATTTAATTCATTGATTTGTTTTTTACAGGTTATCAACCCTTTGCAGGTTAAAGCCAGAAAATATTTTTAGATTGTAGGGATTTTTTTTTTTTTTTTGAGATAGTAATGATTTAATGATACAAATTTTACTAATTAACCCATAGCTGGAGGAGTTGAGTGAATTCATACCTAATCAGAATTTGATAAACAAACAAGAAATTATAATGTGGATATAAGGTGGGGGATCAATTCTATATTACAATCAATATATAAACTGATTCCTCACTTTGTGGTCATGATGGTTTCTATAAAATTATATTAGATAAATCTGAAGACATGCCTGTGTAGCTAATCAGTATTTCATTGATAGATTTGTTTTCTATGACTTATCAACCCTTTGCAGGTTATTTAAAGCCAGAAAATATTTTTAGATTGGAAGGGTTTTTTTTTTTTTTTTTTTTTTTTGAGATAATGATTTAGTGATACAAGTCTTACCCAACATATAAGGATTAATGTTCATTACTTAATATCAGAAAAAGACAGTTGAAATTTCTAGGGTACATAATGAGGAAAGAGGGCTTGGAAAATTTGACACTCACAGGACAGACTGAAGGCAAGAGGGACAGAGAAAACCAATGTATAACCTATCTAGCGAGCTTGAGTAAATGGATAGCAGAACAAGTTTTAGGAGAGATAACAAATAGGCAAAATTTATTAAGAGTTACAAGGGATAGGAAATTGTTGAGAGTCATGATTTCCAATGTCCCGAAGGGACACAGCTCATAGAAGAGAGAAGAGATTGTTCTGTAAAGATAGAGGCAAATTTATTAGGTTGTTTGGAAACTATTGGGTTGGTGCATAATTATCAGGCGTTTTTAAACTATATTATGAAAAAAGAAATATAACGCCTGATAATTAAGCACCAAACCAATACTATATTTTTTGGTGGCATACTAATCTCATTCATTTATGTTTGTTGGTAGGCATCTGTCAGCCTCAGGGGACGATGTCCGGAATGATGCTTTAGGTGCTGTGTCCATTTTGGTTTGACAGGCCTGTTTAAGAATGCCAGTCTCTCCCATACATTAGGTAGATAAGGTTTGATGCTAGTCTGTCTGGTAGACTTCTTCCTTTTCCCCCAGGGCACAAGGCCTGGGTTGGTGGATATGGGAGACAAGATGTTAGTTATGCAGTTGGTTTCCCTCTCTCCACATCTCAGAAATGATCCATTGTTTAAGGAAAATGTCAATACACATGGTTCCATCACTGTCATGGGACATTGCTGAATATAGTGACAGACTGCTTTAGATACATTCACTCCATATCTTTCTTTGGGGTTGATCCCATAGCTCATGAGCAGGTATAGCTACAGGGGCGGATTCCCAGGAGCAAGTGTAGCTGGAAGACAGCTGAGGTTTTAAATCAGTGTTTTCCTTTCACTTAGACATGATACCAGCCCATGTTTACATGCCCCATCTGCCTGAAGCCCAAAGTAATTGGTTTTAGGTCACCAATAACCCACTTTTTTCCCAATCCTGCTTCTCTTATCAGTGGGAGAAGTTGAACAGGTTGTAAATATTAAACTGAAACATGCCCAAATCAATGTAACTTGGGGGCATTTCATAGAGAACTAGGAGCTTATCCCCACTGCCCACCCCTTCTATAACAACCTTTGGAGCTTGCTTTTAATATTACAGTATTATATATATATATATATATATATATATATATGAAGAAAAATATATACAGAAAAAACAAACAAAAATCCTTATATACAATTTATGCTGTTTTAATGTTAATATGTCAACGTCGGACGTTTAGGTCTAATAAACCATCTTCAGGACATATTCATAAATAAAGTTTTATAACATTATCAATTATTTGTTTGATAACTTGTCCTTATGTACAAAGACTTTGTCATGTTGTATTGATAATGTTATAATTTATGAATATGTCCTGAAGATGGTTTATTAGACCGGAAACGTCCGACGTTGACATATTAACATTAAAACAGTATAAATTGTATATAAATTTTTCTTTGTTTTTCCGTATATATTTTTCTTCATACTGTCGGATCTATATCCATATATTTTTGCTTATATATATATATATATATATATATATATATATATATATATAAAAAAAAACTAGGTAATCCGTATGGGTAAACCCAAGGAGGATAAAATCCAGAGAGCTCAATGTAAATCCAGAGCAAATAATTTAAATAAAAACAGACCACTTTAAGGTTCCATGTAATAAATTATATTCACCACGGCCCTTTTAAAGGACTGCAGATCATCAGACTTTACTTCCAAAGGTTGGAACAAAAAATGAAAAGAAATTTACACATTTTTGATGCCTGTCAAAAATGTGTAAATTTCTTGTCTTAGGGTGTAGCACTGTTAGGAAGTGCCTAAAAACCATATCACTGGTCGACCCAAGAATTGTGAGGGAAAGTAGATAGACACAAATACCTGAAAACAACAAATTGTGCTAGCATGATGTTGCAAGTCATCGTGTCTGAGTGTTCATGCATACTGATTTTGTGCAACTACTGATCATGCCAACTTGTGCACTCTCTTCTAGAGATGGTATCTAAGGTTTGCTTAGTATAGTTTCAGTGTAAATATGACTGGGCAGGCATCTGCAACAGGTATTAGCTATTCACCTAAGCAGATGGGCGTACTTGGTAACAATTTGCAACTATTTTTTTTTTTTTTTTTTTTTTTTTTATAAATTATGTAGGCTAGACAGAAGTCATATTTGAAGCCTTTGGGTAAAGATTAGGCTACCGGATATCTCAGCTGGGGGATATTTTTCTTTAACTATTTTGTGGGTTGCGGGGAAACTGTGTGTGAGAGTTCTTATGTCATTAAATACAATGTTATATTTTTGGAGATAAGATGAAAACTCATGCAAACAGAACAAAAATTAAATTGTTAAAGAAATAATCATCATTATTAGAAATGACAAAACACCATTTAAATAAATAAACAGCAAATTCTGTCTGTCCGTTCATGTGTCTGAAATCCAACTCTAACTCAGGCCATACTTGCTCTACATAGACATATTATACCTTTTTGGGATCAGGTGCTTGAACATCCAGCATTGGGATTTTTGGTTGGATGAGGAGGGGACAGTTAAAAATTCAAATTTTAAAATAACTGAAAAAAATTAGTGATTTTAAGAGTTTTTAATTATATTGAGTTTAAAGTAACACAGAAATTTGAATTTTTAAAAATTTTTGTAAAAATTTTGTAAAAATTCAGTTTAAAATATCTCAAAAGTTTTTTGAATTGAGGAATTAATTTTATTTCTTCAAAATGCCAAGGAATCGGAGTTAACATGAGAGGTTTCATGACATGATTTTTAGAAATTCTGCAATTTGTGATTTGAAGAACTCAACCCAATTGAATTTCCACGGAGTTTGTGATTTGAAGAATCTATTTTTCTGCCTGCATTGGAATTTAAGCCTAAATCTGTCTTTTGTCCAGAATTTGATTTATAACCTGATTCAGAGTTAAAGTGAAGTTTTGAAGTTCCATGGCATGAATTGGGAAATCATGAATTGGGGAATTCAAAGTTATTTCTTCAAAATTATCATTGCTGTTTTCTAAGCTGAACCAGAGATCCATTTTGTTTGGGGCCTAACTAGTGCATGGAGTGCAGATTTTAAGATAGTTAAGAAATAAATTCTTTTATTCCTTGTATCTCTTTTAATTTAAAAGTTTTTACTTTAAAAAAAAAAACGTGTTCTAGTGATTTGAATAGAAATGCTGATGGATATCTTCTTAACTTAAATTTTTTTAACCCCCCTCTTCAAAACATTATTTTTTGAACAACCGAATGCATAAGAGGCAACAAAAAAACTTTTCTCATGAACTGTTACCTGGTAAATGTTTTTAGATATTTTGTGAGAAAAAAGTGTTAGTATGGCAGGGAGTGTTTGTATGTGATTAAATATAATATTATATTTTTAGAGGTGATATTAAAACTCATTTAAACAGAAAAAGTTAAACTTATTTGTTAAGGAGATAATCATCATTATTAGAATTGGCAAGAGATCGTTAAGAAATAAATTCTTTTATTCCTAGTTAAAAAACAAAAGGAAAAAGAAATATAATCTGTGATTAAAATTGGATAAATGTTCATCAATTTCTTCATTTTAAAGTTTTCGCTTACTTGCATTATTTACATTATTTGGACTATTATTCTCATTGACATATTCATAATGTTTCGGCCATTGTATACTCCAGCCTTCTTCAGGTGATTGGAATTTTGAACCAAACCCTTTATTTCGTCCACCGGGGTAGATTGTTCTAGTTTCACATGCAATACCTTTTCCAGATGTCTCAGTTATTTCCCTTTAACTCAAATCTTCAAGTTTTTTTTTTTTGTTCTCTACTGCTGTGGCCTGTTATTGAATTCATAACTCTTTGGGTCTAGTCACTGGATCTAACCAATGTCTTTATCCACTGGGCCATGTATTCTCAAGAACAATCTATCCCAGTGGATGAAATAAAGGGTTCGGTTTGAAATTCCAATCAAAATGTGCTTGTCAGAGCCGAAGGCCTCCATAAAAAGAATCAACATTAAATAACCCAATAGGAGTTGACATATAAAATCAACCAACTTAACGTAACTTAATAAATACAAAGGAGTTAACTAAATATTCCATGAATTATAAATGACATGAGTAAACTAGTATTACTGTAAGCTTCTACTGGACATAAAGTAGGGGATTTCTTTTCTATAGTATCAAGTAATAATCTGATCCCCTAAAATTAATAATTGGGGAAATATATTAAAGGCTCTCATGTAAAAACTTTCTAATTATAAGATGTTGCTTCAGCTTGGCTTAGTGGCCAGTGAGGCAAATCTAGCTGAACATTACTACCGTGTAGTATGTTTGATCCTCACTGGGTGCCCTATACACATTTTGATATAAAATAAAAATTAAACAACCCAACAAGGACTGACTTTTTTTTTTTAATCATTTCACCACAAGCAAGGCAATAAAGCCACTCAGACGCAAGGGGCTATTGAGTGCTAGAGAATATGAGAAAAACAAGAGTAAGGAGAGAGGACAATAAAAGAGCAGAATTTAAGAAGACAGAAGATAATGATTAACATTGCATTTAAATTTCTGTAAATTGTTGGTAGAAATAGATTTGACTATTTGTAATCTCCGGCCTTCGGCTCTGTCAAACCAGAAATTTATTTTTAATCTTTTGAAGCTCAAGATTCGTTCAGCTTATAACAAGTTCTCAAAAATAATTGCCCAATAAAAATACAATCAAAATCAAAATAATTTTCAGGAAAACTCATCAACAAGGGAAATAACTAGGTTTTTCCCGCAGGAGAGTTTTCTCCCTTAGATAATAAGATAATAGAATAATTTCTTCTGAGAAACATAAACGAACGGATATGGGTTTAAGTGTCAGAAATAATAAAATGCGTATGAACAATAACACCTGGGACGATTAAAAAAATCATTTCACCCTCATACAAGCCTATAAAATGGTTACTGAGTAGGAAATTAACAGAACAGTATTTAAGGAAACAGAAGATGATAGATATTGCATTTAAATTTTATTGAGTTCAGTACGCACCCAAAGGGACACTGGAGTACGAAGCCCATTTATACCCATTATGGTACCTAGTCTGATAAGGGTATATCAGGTTCAGGTACATGTATCACAGCAAAATGTGCACTGTATGGTGGCAGATTTTGATAAAGTAGCACATCACCTTGGAGATGGAATCCAGTTACAAATACGTTCAGAGCGGGTAGCCGACGGCCTCCGATTGAGGGTTTTCGGAAGTATCCAGATATGACTCTCAAATCGCCTTCTCTATTAAAACAGCCCGTTCGACATCCGGCCATCCATGATACTCTATCATTACTCCCGCCCATAAACAGAGACAAACAATCCGTCAGACCCCAAGGGACATTCCCAACTGATTATGGTCAGTCAACTGATAAGAAAATCTGGTAAATTTGTTTTTTAACGACCGCGCTAGATATCTCTTAAAATTCTCCCAAATCGTCATAATACCGTATAACTGTACATGTTGAACTCGAATTAACAATTAAATTATGAAAAAAACCTACCGTTTAGAGTTATAGACAAGAAAATATCGGACTTCTTGTTGGTCATTCGTCCACCATTACTGCCATAATGTTTAGTAATTTACTGCGGGATACATCCGGCGGTGAAAGCACAACTTTTGGCCAATTTACTTCTTTTATAGACTTTCGGTGTAAAAAATACTACGCACTATCGTAAAGCAATTTTTTTTTATAAGTGTAGTTTTATTTATAACAGAAAACTTTAAATAATAAATCCCATTAGTGTGTCTAGCTCTCTTCGGATAGTCTCTCTATAGTAGCTGAATAAATCCTGCGAGAAGACACATTCTTGTCTTACAACCCTTTCTATTTTAGTGCATCTAAATTCATTTTCTATCTGGATGCAGTCGGTTTCTCTCTCTCTTTTTTTAACAGTGGTGTTCACTCTGTTCAAGCCTGGAGGTCACTGGAGGTAAAGGGATGCAGAGTAAGAAGCACATTTTATCCGGATAGGAGAGGAAGATAAACGGTTAACCCTAGACTTGAACAGGTTTAGATTGTAGAGATCGGAGAAACATCCTCTTGGGAGTCAGTTCCACAGAGCAGTGGTTCACAGGAAGAAGCTGTTCGTGTGGAACTTAGTCTCACCGATGGAATACGGAGGGGATGAGGGTGGTTCTCTGTGTGTAGCATGTTGGGTCCTAGCCGTGAAGAACCAAGGAATGCAGTTTGTTTGTGCACTTTCCATGGAAGTGTCGAAAGAGTAGTGAGAAGCTTGCCACACCCAGGCTGTGGGAAACGGGTTGCAGGGTGGAAAATAATTTGTCATCCACAAGGACTCGGAGAAGCTTTTCTCTATCGAGACTTGGAAGGTGATGACTGAGCAGCTCCTGCCCAAATATGACAGCAGTACGCCATTTTAGGTCCGTTTTGGCTCATGTAACGGTAAAGGGTAGCACGAGGAGTCAGGTCCACGCTGAAGCGGTACAGGGGACCGACCATTTCTCCTGCATCCTTACCAATGGATCGTATCTACGAGTTCCACTTGAAGTCTGGGATGAGTTTAAGGCCCAGTAGACGCTCAAGGCATGAGGCTTCCCCGAGAGGACATCCATTCATCACGATAGTTGAGAGTTCAGGGTCCAATCAGCGATCATAGAATGTATCTAGTTTTCAAGGCATTGAATGTAACTAGCCAGTCGCCCCCGATACACACTGATCTGTTAGAGCTAGATCAGAGGAGAAATCAGCTGCCAATCTCTGGTCGTCTAGAATTTTGGAGATGCACCTACATACCGTTATATCATTAGCATAGATATTCACATATGATCGAAGAATACTCTTAGGCAGGTCATTGACGTAAAGTAAAAAGAGGGTTGGTCTAAGAAATGAATGTCTGCATTTATTGCTAAGGCCCCGGATGACTGGCCGTTAGCAACTATCTTCAGAGACCTACCCATTAGCAAGGACTTTATTATTGAGAAGACTCTTCCTGTGGTTCCATAGCTAAAGAGCTTGAGAAGCAATCCTCTGTGTCACACCTTGTCAAAGGCCTTCGAAATATCTAATGCGAGTATAAGTTCTAGGTTATTTTAATATCTTTTTTCAAAATATATGAAGCTTTTCTCGCAGTTCAAACGGCTCTTTGGGTTGTAACTTCTCAAATGCTTTTGCATAATCTATGACATATACGCCATGCTGTTTATTGTGCTATGATTAAAATTATTGTTTTAACGCAATGTTACTTCAGAACGTAGGCAATCAGCGACCTTTAAAAAATGTCTTCTTAATCATTCAAATATTTTCTGCAGACAAGTTTTAAACCACGGGTCGGAACCGACCAGCGAAGGATTTTTCTGGCCCGCCAATTTTAACACCTGGACACAAATTATTTAATTTGTGGTGTAAATGGGTAGACATATACCAGTTGAAGTTAAACAACTTATAATGTGATGAATTTTTAAAATCAAAATGTAATTACGAAACCACTGCCGACTTCTACAAGAAATGTTTTGCCAAGCGGAAAATATAAAAGCCTATTGAATTGTATCACTATTTGGAAATACATATGCTTGTGAATAACTTTTTCGAAAATGAAATATGCTAAAATCGTTTTTCGAATAAGGTTGGGTGATGACCACCTGAATGATGTTTTTTCTCCTGTTGCCGACAAATATTTCACCTGATGTGGAGAAGTTATCGAACAATAAGCAGGAACAAATGTCTCATTAAATAATTTGCCATTTTTAACTGTATTTCATTTGTAGTAAGGAATTTGCATATTTTGTCCATTTTGTTTGTTGTTATCTTGTTATAACTGCAGTAAAATAAGGAAACTTGTTTAAATAATATAACATTAACTTCGTTGTTTTTTCTTTAAACCTCCAGACCAAGGCAGTCTTCTGGACGTAGCGGTCTGGGGTCGAGACAATTTATTATAATAAATTTGATAAAATGGCCATCCTCCGAGACACTACATAGCTTTCTGGCCCTCTCACTCCAAAAGGTTACCGACCCCTGTTTTAAACAAAACTTGCTTACTACGAATTAAACAGTCACACAATACATTCAATGGCATCTCCTTCCTTTGTGGTGCAATAAATAATGGCCAGAAGTGAGCCGAGTTCTACTTCCAATCGGGGTTTATTATATTTCACTTACGCACAAATAGCCTTGGGAAGGCTATGAAAAAGGTATGAATCCACTTCTTCTCCCCCAGCTTAGGTTTAATTAGTAGGACGTGTACCTTCTTCTTTATGTGCCGTGTCCTCTTAAATCGCGGCTCTCCACAACTTCCTATCCCTTGTAGCTCTTAATAAACATTGTCTTTTTGTTATTTCTCCTAAACTTTGTTCAGCCATCCATTTATTCAAGCTCGCTAGGTATGTTATGCATTGCTTTCTACTGTCCCTCTTGATTTCAATCTGTCCCGTGAGTATCAAATTTTCCAAACCTTCTTTCCGCATTATGTGCCCCAGAAACCCCAGCTGTCTCTTCTTGATGTAAAGTATAAGTTTCCCTTTTGTTTCCACTTTCACAAAAAAATCGTCGTTGCTCACATGTTCGGTCCATGGTATCCCCAGCCTCCTTCTGTAGAACCACATTTCTATTGCGTCAGGCCTCTTCATTTTTCTTCTCACTACCATAGAAGAGGATAGATATCCCGTAACAGGTTTATTCAGTAAATCATTAGTGCCTCCAAAAACGTCTTACAATCTAAAAATATTTTCTGACTTTAAATAACCTACAAAAGGTTGATAAGCCGTAAAAAACAAAACAAATCAGTCAATGATATTTCACTGCTAACTGGGTAACTCAGTATTGAATACTGCTGTCACATATGGACTGGAGCCCACGCTGTTCGTTTTAAGGTCCTCGACAAAATCCAGAGATGGATATGCAATTTGATTGGTCCTGATCTGGCATTTCGTCTACAGTCGCTGTCTCACAGATGTGCCGTCGCGTCTCTCTGTCTTTTCTACAAATATTTTCATGGTAACTGCTCTGATGAGCTACTTTCGCTGGTTCCCAAAACTGCATGAATTTAAACGTGTTACTAGGTTGGCATCTCAGTTCCTGTTATGCCATAGTACCTATTCTATTGTAATGGATTCTCCCATAGATAATAAGTAGGAGTAGCAGTGGCAAGTCTGGCAGAATGGTGTTGAGCGCGTCAGTCGAGATTCGGACATTGGAAGTACCAACCATCACAACTAGATTGCTGCGCCATTGACTCTTATTTTCCAAGTTCCTAACGTTTTGTACGTCGGACCTAATTTAGGACGACTTATTAGAAATACAAGCCCCCACTGTGAAAATACTCTACAACACTTCCACACTTTCACTGTTGAAACGGTTAAATGTAGCTGTCTCTTCTACTCCAATAGCTTCATGTCTCTCACTTCCCGTCTGTGGAACTCCCTTCCTGTTACTTGTTTCCATGATAGCTATAATCTCCAGATGCTTGGATCTGTTCCTCGTCCTTCTCTTCATTCTTTCCTCTATCACGTCTGTTTATTCTTGCTCTCACTCCCTGTAATCCCTTGCGTGCTACTGGCACTCCTGCCTCGTTTGGGGTGAAATGCTTAAAAAAAAAAAGAAATAACAGAAGGTATTTTAACTTCTGAAAATGATACGTGTTGCAAGTTATGCAGAGAGGACTTGTTGGTTTAACATATTCCGTAACTAAATACTCAGTGCCAGAATTGAAGCATTTCTACAGCAATCACACAATACGCATGTTATTCAGTGGCATTCACTTACTAGCTGAGTAACCCACGAAAAAGTGTCTGTTGGGTGTGTAACGCGTATGTGCCTCCGGGCATCTTATGACGTCTTGGATCAATTCCCATAAGCTGTTAGAGTCGTTGGGGCACAATATGCAGTCGTGACAGCAGTGGGTGTATCTAGTGTACGTTAACATGAGGGGACACCACAATTATCCAGTTTTTTTTTTTAACCATAAGAGGCTTAGATGAAAGAATATTTTCGTTAATATATATTTAAAAGATAAATATAAACAAAATCAAATCTCACCAAACAAGTTAGGATGATTATGGAGATTGTTCTTTAGGAGACTCATTATCGGAATAATATGTGGGCATCTCGGCGTGGTGTAATGGTTAGCAAGAACAATTACGACTGAGTAGTGAGTTCGATCCTCACTGGGTGCCCCTTACTTTCGGCCTTGTGCCGCATCCAAGCTACGATTGGAAAATCACTATCGGAATAATGTTTTTACCAAACCTCATAAAGTAAAGGTAGTTTTTACTCTGATAGTGTTTGTTATAAAAGATACAAATATAGGTAATAAAAGATACAAATATAAGTAATAAAAGATACAAATATAAGTAAGTATACAACACTTACTTGACAAATATTTTTAATGGTTACTAAAAAACATTATTTTATTTCTTTCTTTATTTTTTTACTAATTTTTTTCATTTTAATTTTAGTTGCGTTTTATCAACAATGCTTTTACCTACCAGGCTATTGTCTCGTAGGACAATTAGTTTGAGCTTTAAACCTAACCTTGGTTGCTGGTTACGCTACCACTGCTGCTGCTGTCACTGCTGCTGCTGTCACTGCTGATGTCACTGCTTCTGCTGACATGTTTTGACTGCTGCTGTCTATGTTTTGATTACTGCCGCAGTTGAAAACTTGTTGTCATTTGTCGTTCTTTCTTTATTAGAGGCTCCCATATTGTATTTATTTCTATACTAGGCCTACTAAGGGGGTCCCAATAGTGTAGCATATGCATGGATTCTTTCAAATTTCTAATTAGTGTTGTTCTTTGCTCGCCAGTTTCCACTGAGTGCAAGTACACACTGCCCAGCTCCAAGATTGAACTCACAACCACTATATCAGCAAATTCACAAACCAACACTTTTACCTACTAAGCCATTGCCCTGTAAACTGGAGTAAACTTAGATCTTTAAACCTAACTTTCACTGCTGATTAAGCTGCCACTGTTGCTGCTGTCCTTGTTTTGATTGCTGCTGCTGCGGTTGAAGACTTACTGTCATTTCTCTTTATTAGTGGATCCTATATTGTATTTATTTCGGTACTAGACCTATTAAGAAGGTCCGTATAGCCTAGCATTTATTTTTTATTGGGTACACGTATTTTCTTTAGTAGGACTTCTCGATCTAGGCCGGTTGATATTAATTACATTGTTTTAGAAAATAAAACACAGGGATGTCAAGTCAAACACGCGAACATACTAATGTTCACATTAATTAGAAATAATATCGAAGCATAATAAATAATAAATGAGAGACAGTGAGAATTGAATGGTGAATGGTCTGGGAGACTAAATTGCTAGCCATTATGGTACGGCTGGTGCCCTTGAAGAATGTTGCATTTATCTATCACTGAGACGACATTAAAGGAAAATATTTTCCCTCAAAAAAGATTTGTTGCTTGTTTTGTAACAATCTTTAGCGTACTTCTTTTTAAACTGCAGTAAACTGGGATGTGAGGGTGGTGTAATGGATGATGGCTCATTCCATCAGAACAGAGCTAACATTTTCTTGGACGAGGCTCCTTTTCACGTTGTCTGCAAGTCTAGATTGCCACACTGGAGATAACTTTTCGAAGGCACCCAGACTTTGCCGATGTATGTGTTTACATTGCTTTTGTAACTCGAGATAAGAATTTACATATCTAGGCAGTAAAACCTTTGTTTTAATAATGGCTATAGAATGACAAAAAATGAGAAGCAACTGATATTAAGATGCAAGAAACACTAGTAAAAATTATAAACTTACAATGGTTCAAGATAATTCTATTAATGATAATATAGTCAGTCAGTCATGTGCCATGCCTGATGCACGCTTAGGCGATCATGTATCTTTTGATACATGACTGACAAGGCAGATTTTTTTCCCGCAATAGGTTGCCATTTCTTTCTGCGGTAGACCAATTACCATCCACGGCTATAGAACCCAGTCTGTCCTGTTATTTACCCATAGCTGGAGGGAGAAGAAGAGGATTCATACCTTTCCCAAGGGTATTAGTACGTAAGTGAATGTAATGGATTCGACTAGAATTCCATCCTCCAATTCCTCAATCCGAGCCGCTATCCGTTGCCCAATATATAGGCGATGTATATATGAATAAAAAAAGAAAAAAAGAAAAAAAAAGAAGTGATCTGCAACCATTAACTCTTGTAGCTCAAATGACAGAGCAGCTGTCACGGTAAGATAGTCTTCTTAAGGGTAAAAGGGATGAGAGTTTAAATCTCACCAAAAGTTTATTTTTACTTTTTGATCTATGTTGTTCGCTAATGGGAAGAAAAAGACTTAAGTAAAAAACTAAACTCTTGGTGAGATCATAGGGCAATGGCTTAGTAGGTAAAAGTGTTGGAGGCCACAATAAACTACAGAAGAACTCAAATTAAGTATTGCATTAATATTTAAGCTTCCCTTTTAAAAGTTCAACGATAATTCTTCTGCCACCAATTAATTTAAAGACAATTTGATGAACGTAGGTCCTTACTTTCTGTGCAAACAATTATTTTTGTTTCATGAATGACTTTCGCTAGATTTCGCAATTAATTTCGATTATTTTCAAATTTATTTCCAAGTTGTAAAAATCGTTATCGTTCCAAAAATTCGTCAAAAAAAAAAAAAAATCGCCTAAAACAATCGCAGTAATGAAAACTTTGGAATCCAAAATTTCAGGATTGCGGGTCCAGATCTGGCCAAGAATGTTTTTAATTTGTTCACGGAGTCGGCCTGATATTAAAATTGTATGATATATTGGGCTACGGCCTTTAGGTGTAAAGTTGAAAAAGTGTGACACACTGACATTAGCATTTATTATATAGAAGAAATAATGTCGGATTTAAAAAAGAATACATTTAAAAATTACTGTTTCGCTATATAAGTACATACGTTTATTTAAAAAAAGATAGAATTCTCTTCTATTCAATTTATTATTCATCTTTTCTAAAATGCGAATAACATTCCACAGCCATGTTTGCGGAAAGTTATTAGAAAAGACGCTAGATAAATTGAATAGACATAGAATGTCTATCTTTGTAAATAAAACTTGTTTAAAAGGACAGCTGTTACCTATCAATCTATAATTCTCAAAATGTGTGCGTGTGTGTTTATGTATGTATATGTGTGATCGGATGTTCATGTGTTTCTACAGTTTTCATCCGATTTCGATAAAATTTGTTTTGTTTGATAGATAATTCTTCAGTGTCGATTTTGAGTCTAAATTGGCTGGTAAAAATTACAACCTTGAAGGTGAAAAATAAAAAAAACCCTGATTTTTTACACTTTGCGCAAAAATCAAAGGCAAAATTTAATGTATCTGTCTATATTTCCGAAATGAGGTTTTATGTACATTATTTACATTATTCGGACTATTGTCCTCATCTTTGTCACCATATTTATTACAACGTTTCGGCCGTTGTACGCTCCTCAAGGACATATGGCACAGTGGACAAAGGCGTTAGTTAGATCCAGTGAGAGGACCCAAAGAGTGTGAGTTCAATACCCGGTTAAGGCGGTGGAGAACTTGCAGAGAGGAATTGACAGGAGATAACTGATAACTGACATTAAAACATGGCACGTGGAACTAGAACAATCTACCCCAGTGAGCGAAATATAGGGTACAATTCGACATTTCAACCGCCTGAAGAAGGCGGGAGCGTACAACGGCCGAAACGTCGTAATAAATATGGCGACAAAGATGAGAACAATAGTCCGAATAATGTAAATAAAATTTAATGTCTGTAAAAACAGCGTACAATCAATTTAGAGACTTGGAATCTAACGCAAAAGATTATTAGAATTATAAAAAAAAATATTATAAATAAAAATTATCGTATATTATTATTATGACGGTCCATGGAAGAGGTTCCTTCCTTGCAAGATTGAGAACGCAAAAACGGCTCTTTTCAGGGACACCCCCACATTCAAATTGTTAACCCCCACAATTTGGGGATGTGCTTCAGTTGCACCCAGTTGCTGTTACTAATATTGATTTTCGGGTAAGCTGACTTTAAACTCAAACTGCTCCAATTGAACGGCAAAAAATTCCCAGTAATGAAACACCCGGTCGAAGACGGGTTATACTGCTAGTTTATACTAAATATAAAGTACTCTAGAAGTACCCGGGTAAATGTCACGGCCATCCTATTCAAATTTTTTGATGAATCTCAATTCTTAAGTTAATGATTGAATAAACTCATGATGTCTTCTATGGCAATAAAATATCCGTAGAAATTATCCTATCGCATCGTTAAATATTTGAACTTATCAACTTCAACAAGATATTGCAATAACAATCAGACATATATTTTGAAATGGATTAGGTCCGATAATTACTTAATATATTTTCTATTTATACGTTAATTTTATAGATATAATTTAAATAAATGCAACGATTTTAATTAAACAGTATTAATTACATTTACCGTCCTGAATGTTCGTTAAATTTCGTAGAAAATATGCGCTGTCTGACAGGAATCGAACCTGTAACTCTAATGGGAACTGTCATTTGATCTGATGTGCTGTCAACCATTCAGCTACAAAAAGCGTCTATTTAGCAAAGTCCAAATTACTGTTTATAAACACACACCTTCGACAATTTTTCTCGATCGATCATTTCTGTTCACGAAATGTATCTTAACGTTAACAATGACAACATATTCTGAAATGGATTAAGTTTTACAATTATTTAATACATTTTCTCTTTATATATTAGTTTTATAGATATAATTTATTTAAGTAAATGTTCTGTTTTTTAACCCATTAACTACCATATATTTTTAATGCGCATTTTTGGTCCAGACAGGTGTCTTTGGAGTTTATTTATTCCTCATGTTTAATTTCAGTAGTTACCATTGTCATTTTTATAGAAACTAGAACATCAAATATATATGTGTATAAAACATCAAAAAATAATATTGATTAGAAATAATAAAAAACACTTTTCAAAATAGTCATTATTTTTCTGCTCGTGAAATGTAAAATTACGACAGAAAGTGTCTTCTTATGGCAAATAATAAAAACTTTAAAGGCTAAGTGTTGTAAAATATACTTCTGCAAATGCAATGTATGAAAACAATTCAATGTAAATACAAGGAATAACATGTAGTGAGTTTAATTTTAACAGATCCCCAAATGGGGCTCATGGCAGGTAATGGGTTAATTAAACAGTATTAATTATATTTTCCGGCTTCTCTGTGGTTGAATGTTAACGGCACGTCAGGCTATATACCGCTATAAGTAACTCGAAATAGGCTGTGTAACATGATCACGTGATCATCTCATGGCCATGTGCCTCACCAATGCCGGTCAAAGTCCCTCCGACGCGTTCTCGTCGCGACCCTGACACCATCGAATTGGGTTTGTTTGGGTTGTGGAAATCAAATGTTTCGTCGCTATAACCAAATCACTGCTCGGGTCACACTATCCTAAACCTGTGTATATATGCGGCTATCCGCTTGTGAATCCAAATTCCCACTGAAACTCCTACTATGAGTTTGCACGTCCAAATGAATATGACGAGCTTGCTCAGCTTTCATTCGACATGCGGCAAATTCGTTTGGTGGAGCCGGTTCAACCGATCCCGGGTGAATGATGCAACAAGTATAAGTAAGTATGCTATACTGTCTTGCGAATGTTAGCAAACTCATCTGTTTTGACGGTTTCATTAGTGTTATTTTGATCCTCGCTGGGTGCTTCACGACATGTGACAGACTTAATATAATATCATACCACCACAGACATTTAGTTTATTATCTCAGTAATTTAAATGTCAGGTCACTGGCTCTTATATCTCTGGCTCATCGTGGCTAGAATTTACCTGAGTGTAATTTTATATTAGTAGTGTTTGATAAGAATACGAGACAGTGTTTCTATACGTAAAATAATTGTTGATTCACTTCTGAACTCGAGGGCATGTGATTTCGAGCCTTTTTTCAAACGTTCGATCTTCTCGCAAAGTTGTGAAGCGTTGTCTCTCCCTTTGGAGATCGGGCGATTATATAGCTTCCAGTTGTCTTGCGTGTGTGTACACTTAGCTTAAGTGGGTTCACTTCCTTGTTTATGTGCGACATTCGTTGAAGCTCATTTCTGCACTTGGTGGATTTGAGGCTAACTTATTGGTTAACTCTCGAAGATCCTAGATCTTATGATGTTCTGAGGTGACACCGAGTACAAAACTTATTTTGGTATCTCTTAGAATGAATCTTGTCCATACTAAGGTCACCACAGATCAAATCTTTTTTAATCAATGTTCTTGATGGACATTAAATTCGATTAAGACGTCTGGTATTTCCTGGTTTGAATCGCATACGATATGTATTGCCATCATGTACGGACACAACAGGTTAGAAATTTAAATGTGTTTCTCCACAGAGGTTCCAAGTTCTGTGCAGTACCTTCCTATTACACGAAAAGAAAACCGATCTTACTCTGGGGACAACCACGATTTTTGCCTCAGCCTATAGCTGTATGTGTGGGATTGTGTGCTAAACCCGACTTGTCACGTTTACCGGTTGGGATAGGCAAATAAACATTAATCCCCCCCCCACTAATGCTAATACGACGTGTAAAGGCCACTTAAGTTATAGGGTTACTGAATGACGTGAGTGATATGAAATTCAGAGGAGGACATAGGAAGTGAAGATTATGACGATAAGGAGGATAGATAATGCTTGACCCTTGACTTGAAAAAGGTTAAAATTGTAGTGTTCGGGGAAGCACCCACGCGGAAGTAGCGTTTCTTGCGAAGAAGGTGTCTGAGTGGAACATCCTTCTTACGAATTGAATACAGAGGGAATCAGCGTGATTCAACTCTGTGGCTGTAACATGACAGGTCTTGGTAGTAAAGGCATGAACTGGTGGCTCTGAAGGGTAGAGCTCGTCTGAAAATTTACCATGGCCGTAACGATTTATATTTTATCATTGAGCATTCGTTCAGACGTCTTCGTACCCAGTAGTTGGTCTTGAGGACAGTCAATTGTTTTATGTTACATTAAAAATAAAAACGATTTACCCGCAGTTTAAAAGTAAGTAATAGGCTGTGACAAGTTCTAAATTTCATCATTATAAAGATCAATTATTTAGCTGAGGTCTGTTTTCGTTTAAAATCCATACAAACACGATTTGTGACGTTGGAGATAAATCTTGTTTATTTGTTCGGGTCGAATGAAAGTCGGTATTACTAAGTTTCTACCATGTACAAGGTTGGTTGGTAGTCTTATCTGTAGATGGTAATTATTGAAAGGGCACCATTGGCTATCGTTTTTCTTCCCATTAGATAAGCATGTTTTGTCTGTTAATGATAAGCAATGATTTATTTTTCTGTACAGTCCATGCGGGCGAGACAGACGTTTACTAACGATGTCTGTTTGGACGTCTGAGAGAGGAATTACGATCAAGAGATATAACGTATCATCGATGTGTCATGTTTCGCTAGGATTTGAGCGATAATAGCTCTCCACGACTTCGTATCCTTTATAGCTCTTAGCAATGTTTATCCATTTACTATACCCCCCTATTCCCTGTTCTGACATCCATTTACACAAGCTCTTCAGGTAGGTGATAATGACGCTCCACAACTTCCTATCTTTGTATGTCTTACCGATGTTTGTCCTTTTACTATACATCCCACTCCATTACCTGTCTATATTTCTGAGATGAGGTATTATGTACACTATTTACATTATACGGACTATTGTCCTCATCTTTGTCGCCATATTTATTACAACGTTTCGGCCCTTCAGTATCTGTTTATATTTCTGAGATGAGGTATTATGTACACTATTTACATTATTCCGACTATTGTCCTCATCTTTGTCGCCATATTTATGACAACGTTTCGGCCGTTGTACACTTCGGCCTTCTTCAGGTGGTTGGAATGTCGAACTGAATTCTTTTTTCGCTCACTGGGGTAGACCGTTCTAGTTCCACGTGCCATGTTTTAATGGATGTCAGTTATCAGTTATCTCCTGTTAATTCCCCTCTCCAAGTTCTCCTCAAGGACACATGGCACAGTCCGACATTCCAACCACCTGAAGAAGGCCGGTGTGTACAACGGCCGAAACGTGGTAATAAATATGGCTGAATAAAGATGAGGGCAATAGTCCGAGTAATGTAAATAGTGTATCCCACTCCATATTCTGACATCCATAGATACAAACATATTAGGTAGGTTACTCGCTGTTTATCAGTGCCCCCTCTCGCCTTCAGTATGTCCTGTGAGTATCAAATTTTCCAGGTATTCTTTCCTCGTGAAAAGAAACTATCTCTTTCTGAATGTAAGTATAAGTGGAGTTAAATGGAAACAACTCCGCTGTCAATCCCAAGAAAGATGGTGGCTGTATGTTTTCACTAATTTTTCCTTCTGCTTGACTTCATATTAGCTTCATTTTCTTCCAACATTGAGAGGTTGATTCTAATCGAGGGGAGGGGGTGCTATTAACCATGGAATAAAATATTCCCAAACGCTCTTTCCTTCAATACGACTGAGTCAAATCCCATAAGCGTGTTTCTTTTTATTATTAAAAAATCGAGATGTCTTGCCCTCGTCATTCTCTCTTTTTATCTGACTGGCGATTTATGTTCGAATCCAGTTGGAAATCAGGATTTCGGATGCTGATTTTCAAGAAAGGTAGGTGGATTCGTTAAGAAGATCGGCACCAAACAATCTTCTTCCCGGCTATTTCTTTTGCAAGATTAACCCAAACCGAGTCCCGTATCTGACGGCCTAAAAACATGGCTATAAAAATGAAACGCCCTGCCTTCTGTGAGCACATTTTAGGCTTTCCGTAGGCTTATATTATACTCAAGTCTCACCCCAGAGGGAGCAGGCCAACGAGCCCGATTCTATAACAATATTATTTTCTCAAACAATCCTAGAATTGAAGAGGTTACGATTGTAGTGATCAGAGAAGCATCCTCTTGGGAGTTAATTTTGGAAAGTAGATGCCCGAGCAGAATACGAATGGAATGAGGACACTTTGGCCTGGTATGAAGTGAATATGAGGATAAGGAGGATAGATAACAATTGAGGATAAAATCATATAACTGCCTGGGACAAACTTATATAGTAAAAAACATCAATTATTATACTTATTATTATTAGCATTATTACTGCTGCTGCAATTACTCTTACTACTACTAATAATAACAAAAGTAATAATAATAGTAGTAATAGTAATAATATTAGTAGTAATAATAATATTAGTATTAATAATAATAGTAATAGTAACAGCAATAATAATAGTAATGATATTATTAGTAGTAATAGTAGTAGTAATGATAATATTTTTATTAGTAATAATAATAATAATATTAGTAGTAGTAATGATTCCAGTAGTAGTAGTAATAATAAAAATAATAATATTAGCAGTAATGGTAATATTAGTAGTAGTAATAATAATAATAATAATATTAGTAGTAGCAGTAGTGGTAGTAGTAGGAATAATAGTAATAATATTAGTAGTAGTAATAATAATAATAATTGTTATCAAGAAAGAGTAATCACCGGAACAGACACTGTCAGGTCAAAAACAGATGGTAACTCAACTGATATTCATTGTGGTTTTCTGTTTTTATAGCAGTATCTCATTTGCATACGAAATACTGTGAACCAAAATGGCCTTATGCTCTTCGTTGATCTTTGACTTCTTGGGAATTTAAACTGTCTTCCTTGGTGTGTATTTTGATTCCTTTTTATAGGGGACATAGGTCAGAGTTCATTTTACTCTTTCGATTCCTCGTCATATTTCTGTTCATTATCATCCATAGATTGTTCAGTTTCATTACTAGATTCATTAATCCTCTCCTCCCCTTCATGTTCTTCATCTTCAGATTCTTTGTCCATTTCTATATCCATGGGTTCCATTCTGTCTCTGAATTGACCCCCCCGGGCTAGTACATTTTGTTCATTTTCGTTAGTATTACTGTGTTGTAGCCTTTCTGTACTACAAAATTCGCCTTCTCTTGATTTAGAATCTTTGTCTTTTATATACCATACACTTTCACTTGTTGAAAATGACATTGTTATGTAAGCTCTAATCTGTCTACTTATTAATACGAAGGGACTTTGTAGTCTGCAGGCATGTGGAATTATCCTATAGCTTAACAGTAATCTTGGCAAGTAACTTTATATTATCATTAGATGGGGAAAATGCTTTTAGTGCTATTTTTCACGGTCTGCACTATTTTCCATTCAATTATAGGTGGTAGGGTGATGTTTTATACGGGACGCATCCAAAACGCTTTATATGAGACACAATGCGGATTATATACAGGATTCGACAGGTAAATTGTCGCCATTTTATATTTTTAATTTCGCGCATGCGCGTTGTTTGTTTTTGATTTTGTCGCCTGCAGAGTATAGTAGGGTCAATTAGGCACCGTCTGTGAGAAAAAAAAAAGCACCATAACGCAATTCACTCCGCCAGAAAATTGGAAACGACATGCTATACTGCTTGGCATTCGCGCCGGAAGCTCCAATACAAACATTTCAGAGTGTTTAGGTGTGGACTAAGCAGAGTTGGATGAGTCAAATGGTGATTACGAAGGTGTTTGGAGTGATCACTAGAGATGGCGACATTATGTCTCTATTCATCTTCACACAGAACCTCCGACTCAGCACGGAGACTTACATGAAGTGCCTTGAGGAGGTAGTTCTGCCCTGTGTCAAGAGCGTGGTTGTTGGAAGACCCTATGTCTGGCAACAGGACTCTGCACCATGCCACACAAGCAGGAAAACCCGCTCATGGCTGTCAGACAATTTCTGCAACCACATGACCCCTTATATCTGTCCACCTAACTTCCCAGACTGCAACCCTTTTGATTATTATGTGTGGGGCAGAGATGGGCGAGAGACCAACAAAACTCCTTGTAACACCAAAGATGAACTGAAGGCAAGGATTATGGCAGCTTTAACTAACAAACAAAGAGACCGCGCAGAAGAGTTGCAGGAGATTCCGAAGTTTTCTGGAGGACGAGGTTGAAGCCAATGTCAATTTTATTGAATAAATTTGCTCTTTAGTATTTTAAGATAGTTTTGTTTAATTTTGATAAATATATCTGTTAAAATGAGATGTCAGTATTATTTTCATTTTTTGCGTAATTAGGACGACAATTTATCCGTCGCACCATATATATATATATATATATATATATATATATATATGTGTGTGTGTGTGTGTGTGTGTGTGTGTGTGTCCGTGAGTCGATGACTTAGTAAAGTTGAATACTTCCTTTAAAAACAGATTTTACTTTACTATGGAGATTCTTTATGGTTTTGTATACTAACGTGAAGGGATTGTTTCTTTTTAAATTTATTAATCCGAAAGATTTTTATTATGTAAATGTAATTTTTAATTGATGCTTATTAAAGAAAAAATATGCTCTCTTGATTATATTTTTCTTTAATATGAATTACATAATATCATAAATTTTCCAAATATTCAGGCTGGTAGACGAAAATAAAGAAATTTACAGTTTAATAAATAAACGTGATGTCTACTCAAATGCGAATATAAACATTAATAATACACATCAGATAATTAATAATACAAATAAAATACGAATATCCACATTAATAATACACATCAGATAATAATTAATACAAATCAAATACAAATATAAACATCAATAATACACATCAGATAATTAATAATACAAATCAAATACGAATATCCACATTAATAACACACATCAGATAATTAATAATACAAATAAAATACCTAAATCCACATTAATAATACACATCAGATAATTAATAATACAAATCAAATACAAATATCGACATCAATAATACACATCAGATAATTAATAATACAAATCAAATAAGAATATCCACATTAATAATACATATCAGATGATTAATAATACAAATAAATACAAAAATATCGACATCAATAATACAAATAATTAATAATACAAATCAAATAAAATATCCACATTAATAATACACATCAGACAATTAATAATACAAACACATACGTATATCCACATTAATAATACTCATCAGAATATTAATAATACAAATGAAATACGAATATCCGCATTAATAATGCACATCAGATAATTAATATTACAAATCAAATTCAAATATCCACATTAATAATGCACATCAGATAATTAATATTACAAATCAAATTCAAATATCCACATTAATAATACACATCAGATAATTAATAATACAAATCAAATACAAATATCCTCATTAATAATACACATCAGTTAATTACTAAAACAAATAAAATACGTATATCCACATTAATAATACACATCGGCTAATTAATAATACAATTAAAATACTTATATCCACATTAATAATACTCATCAGAATATTAATAATACAAATCAAATACAAATATCCACATTAATAATACACATCAGATAATTAACAAAACAAACCAAATACGAATATCCACATTAATAATACACATCAGACAATTAATAATACAAATCAAATACGAATATCCACATTAATAATACCCATCATAGTATTAATAATACAAATGAAATACGAATATCCACATTAATAATTCACATCAGATAATTAATAATAGAATCAAATACGAATATCCACATTAATAATACACATCAGACAATTAATAATACAAATCAAGTACGAAAATCCACATTAAAATCCACATCAGATTAATAATAATACAAATCAAATAATTATATCCAATTAAAATACAAACAGATAATATCAAATACCTATATCCACACTAACAATACACATCAGATAATTAATAATACAAATCAAATACGAATATCCACATTAATAATACACATCAGACAATTAATAATACAAATCAAGTACGAAAATCCACATTAAAAATCCACATCAGATAATTAATAATACAAATGAAATACCTATATCCACATTAATAATACACAACAGATAATTAATAATACAAATCAAAATGAATATCCACATTAATAATACACATCAGATAATTAATGATACAAATAAAATACGAATATCCACATTAATAGTACACATCATATAATTGTTATGGGACCTTACCCATAATAACATAATAGACTATTACATACGTAATAAATACTGCGCCTCAAGAGGAAGCAAAGAGTTCAGTCTGAAGTCAGGAGTGTAGTCTGTCAGGAGTCTGTCAGTTAGTCAGAGCGAGTCAGTCAGTCAGTCAGTCGTGTCAGAGGCAGTCCGAAATAGAGTCGCGTTCAGACAATTACTACTAAACCTGATTGTTCAGACTAACACTTCTACCTCTCTGTATATATTCCTGTTTGTAATATATCTGTGTTATTCCATATCCGTATTCGAGTTCTTCTTTATTGGTTCTACCTTGGACTATCACCGTGGTACCAGGAACAGTACCATAACAATAATTAATAATAGAAATAAAATACGAATATCCACATTAATAATACACATCAGAAAATTAATAATACAAATACAATACGAATATCCACGTTAATAATACACATCAGGTAATTAATAATACAAATCAAATACGAATATCCACATTATTAATACACATCAGATAGTTAATAATACAAATACAATACGCTTATCCACATTAATAATACAGTAATTTGCGACTACTTTGTGTTTCCATTGCGACTCCTCTCAGAATCAATGGAAGAGTTCATGTTCAACAATTTAGCGTAGCAAAGTTTGGTCTTCGGCACAACATCTCCCTTTTTAAGATACGCATTCTCTCTTGAATATGCATTTCCATCTTTTGGGGTTCACTTTCAACACTTCCCTTGCATTTGTTTTTCCTTTACTGATACGGTGTTTTCGAGTCATTATAATTGGAGTTTGCCAGTCAAAAGTATCGCATACTATTTCCATATGTAATTTTTTTTTTTTGCTGCGTTTTTATTTTCTTGGTTTTAATTGGTTTAAATGCCTTCTTATGACGCCAATTTTGACCTTGTACCATATACATCATCCTGCCAATACGATTTAATATTTCACCATCTCCCCAACTTTCCTTTCCTACCTTTTAATTAATGAAGAAAATCATATCTCCAGCTTCGAAATATTTTATAGTTAAGTTCCTACTCTGCCATTTTTTAAAAAAATTTTCTTCCAGGTCGTAAGTTTTTTTATCACCGATTTAATTTTCCACACGAACATTATTTCCGCTGGTAACATCCTCGATGCAGTATTAGTGTTGTTGTTGTTGGTGGTGGTGGTGGTGGGAGGGGTCAGTATATATATTCTTTAAAACTTCTTCCGTCTCCTCCCTGTTTGATTTCTTCAACGCCCTTTTGAACGTATCAACAAAGCGTTCAGTCCGACTGTTTGATCTTGGGTGTTACGGCGGTGTTAAACTGCATAGTATTTTCAAAAAATTTGAAAGTCAGTCGAAGTAAATTGCGTGTCGTTATCAGACAATATAAAATTGGAACTCCAAATCTCAAAAACAGTTCATGAAAAAAAATTACAGTTACAGTGAAATTAAGTCTTCTACACTTAAATATTTCAGGCCATTTTTTAAACTGTCGAAAACAATGAAATAATACGCATAATCAACACGCAACCTAGACCAAGGTTTATCAGTATTAGGTCGGGGTTGATAATTTACAGTTGGTAATTTTGCCGCTAGACCAAAACCTCTTAAACTTAACCAATTTTTGAATATCCTTGTCCATTTAAGTCCTTATATTTAACTTCCCATAAAGGATTTCATTCTTGACATTCCCGAATGCCCAACATGAAACTGCTTTAAAAATCCTTTTTTGCAAGGCAGCAAAATTATTACTCTTTACATCAGTACTTCATCACAGATGGAAAAAAAATCGCATATCAGTAACACTTGGTTTAATTTTTCTTTCTTTCCATCTCAGTTCTACGTCATTCATCGTTTTCAAAATGTACCCATCCTTCTTGGATTGTATTTTAATTTCGTCCAGAATCACGGATATTGTGTTATACAAAACACTTTTTATCTCATTTTCAGAAATGAAAGAAACAATCACCGTTCTCCTCAAAATGTGATGTAATGAATATGCATACACCCTTTTACAGTAATATGATTGGCTGGTGTCAGCCATAAATACAGACTGATGTGGAGGTACAGGACGACGCCTATTGACTTCGCCTATTTTCCTACCACTATGACGAGGACCAGACCATTACGGTTACCTGTTAGATTGTCCTACCCGGTTATAGTAGTCAACAACCACTTTGCTACTTCGAACAAATATATCCTTTTCCGGGACATATCAAAATGTTACTTAAATTTGGGGATTAATCTGGACAACCTATCTGCATGACCCAATTTCTTTGATGGTAAATATTCCATCTTAAAATTATACTTTAGTAAAATCTTTCCCCAGCTTTGCAACCTGTTGGCAGTATGTGTCGGAATTTTTTAGAATAAAAAATAGTCAATAATGGACTGTGATCTGTTTTCAAGATAAACTTCTTACCGTGTATCATTTTGTGGATTTTTTCACTGCAAATATTTGTCTCCTGAAAAATTGTAACCACAAATCTTCTACCATTTAATTTGACTAAATTTTCTTCTGAGGATAGTAACGGATATATCTGAAATAGTAAACACTCATTTAATAACCCTCTAGAAAAATCTACTCATACACGAATATTATTATTATTTTCTTGTTTACATACAAAGTTGGAGCTGCACTCACAGAATAATATGTGGGTGAAATAACTTCTAGAGTTTCTAATCTGTCAAGTTCTTTGTTAATGGGTTCCACTACTGCAAAAGGTACACTATATTTAGATTTAAAAACAGGAAGTACATTTTCTTTAAGTGAAAAATTGCCTTCGCCTTTGTACATTTTCCAAGACCTTCTGGAGAACACTGTAATAAAATTATTATTTTTTAACTCCTTTAAAATCTTTCAGTTGCTATACTTATTTAGAGGAGATGAAATTCACTTTCTTCCAGAACGAATTTACGGGCAGACTCCACAAATCCATCCACGCCCAATAAATCCAAATATTTTTTTAATACGAATTTCAAAATTCCGGGAGGAATTTGAACCGGACGATAGGCAAACCCTTCTACTCCTGTTGGGATAGAAAAAAAATAGGAAGTACATTTTCTTTAATTTTCGCCTTTGTACATTTTCCAAGACCTTCTGGAGAACACTGTAATAAAATTATTATTTTTAACTCCTTTAAAATCTTTCAGTTGCTATACTTATTTAGAGAACACTTTCTTCCAGAACGAATTTACGGGCAGACTCCACAAATCCATCCACGCCCAATAAATCCAACATATTTTTTAATACGAATGCCCTGGTCAAAATTCCGGGGAGGAATTTGAACCGGACGATAGGCAAACCCTTCTACTCCTGTTGGGATAGAAAAAAAATAATTACAGAATAAAATTCCAGAGCTTAAATAATAAATAAAATTACGGTGATTAGCTCCGAATATATGCTTTAGAGTAGACTTAGTTATGGAACTGACAGTATGATCTTATCTATTAAGTTTTTAACTTTAAGTTCAAATATTTTCTATTAAAACAAAATCGAGTAGGGAATGAATATTATTATGAATTATGGCGAGATATACGTACAAATAATTCCAAATTTTGTTCAGACTTTTTAGGCTAGCTAAAGATGATTACAGACCAAAATATACAAACACCCATTTAAAATGAATAAACTAAAATACATAAAATAAAGTACGGATTAAAAAAATAATTTTTGCTTATTAACCGTTTAATGACACAGATTCCTGATAAAAGCAAATCATCCTGCAACTCTTGACAAGTAACCATTGGATTTTGTTTAATTTGACGCATTAATTTCCTCGAAGATCTTGAAGAAATCTTTCGTGGAGCACCTGTTCTTCTTTGGTTTTTAACAGTTTTGAGTTTTTATACCTTGTAATGAATGAACTAATGGTAGTAAATCGAATATTCAGGTTGGCTGAGATTTTCCTGTGACTTTTACCTTTTTCCAGATCTAGACAATCAATTCTTTTTGCGAATTTGTCAATTCTTTACATCTTGCCATGATGATAACCTTCTTGCACGAATATCAATTACAGAATGTTCTGTTTGTATTTTTAGGCTAAAAATAACTCTTGATAACATTATTGGGACATTGTAGAATATTCCACTTGAATAATCTAGATTAAAGCAATTAAAAAGTTTTAAAATCTGAAATTTGCACATTAAGAATACTTTTTCCCCCCATTAAAATGGATAAATGGGATTTATTTCTATTAAATCATATTTTTTCTTGTTTTCTATGCATATTTAGTTATTATGCGTCCGTGTAAAGTTAATTATATGAAAAATACGCTTATTCATTAGTTGGAAATACAATTAATTAAAAATGTGTATGTGTACGAATATTTGTTTCCCTTCACCGTATAGGTATTTGTTTACACTACGTAACAGGTTTTACGATGTTCAGGTTACACAAAGATTATCAGCGCGTCAAGTGGAATTTAAATTCTGGCCTTGGTAAAGGAATGTCTCTTTCTCCACATCTCCGAAAGCTATGGGTTAAAGAGTAAGCTAAAATGGCTCGGTCTAGAAGGACAACTCTGAATTCAAAATTGTGGAAAAGGCAACGGCAACGGGGAAATCATTTGTGTATCTTTCTCAAGAAGTTAAAGCAATTCATGGACAATAATTAATGGATTCGTTTTTTTACGGTTTAACAACCTTCTGTGGCTTATTTAAAGACGAAACATATTTTGGATTGCAAGAAAAATTATTTTTTGCGAATGAATATTGCATTAAGAACTTTTTAAGAATAAGAATGATTTTTTCCAGACGCTAGTTGGGGAAAAGTATGAAGCCATTTCCAAAGACTAGGTGTGCGTAATTGAATATAACAAACCCGATTGGAATTCGAACTCGGTTCTTCGATTTCTCACCCTGAGCCACTATCACAGATAATAAAAAAAAAGAATCGACAGGTTGTAAATGATGAATTATTTTGTAACTGACAATCCTTTTTACACCGACGCAACATCAAAAGCCTATCACTACTCTATCGCTATTTCCAAGGCAAATGTTCAGACGAGCTACATTCACTAGTTCCACCAGTTCAGACCTTTACAGCTAAGCCTCTTTCTACTCTATCGCTATTTCTATGGAAAATGTTCTGACGGACTTGTTTCGCTAGTACCACCAGGTTAGACCTTCATACCATGTACACTAGGGCGAATCACCCTCATTCTCTTCGTATTCCATTTGTAAGGAGGAAGTTCTATTCAGACATCATCTTCCTAAGAGCCGCGACTATAGGGAAGAAACTCTCAAACGGATTCTTCCCTTAACCACTACAACCATAACTTCTTGAAGTCTAGAGTTTACAGTTATCTATCCTACATATCCTCATAATCTATAATTCTTACGCTCATAAAACAGCACAATTCGGTGACCCTCTATCTTGAGTGACTCTTGAGCCTTTTATTAGGTGAACAATAGCGTAAAAAATATCAAAGCAAAACTCAAGACAGTCTACATATCTGTTATGATTCTTTTTCTAGTCCTGCTTGTTCGTTCTGCTTCCTCATAGCCAGTGATAACCAAACCCAGGCTTTAGTTCTAAACTCTGAGGAGACATGACATACATTTTTTATGCCATATCATGGCTTTAAGTCATGCTGGTATTAAATAAGCTTAGTTTCCGCTATCAATGCAATATCATTGATCATATCAAAATGACCAGTAAGACTATCTTGTTTGTCAATCCATTTCCTTCTGGCATCAGTTTCATTTGACGACATGATAAATAAAGACACAAAATATCTTTTTTTTTCCAAATCGTTACCATTTTTTGAGGAAATGAGTTTAAAAGATTAAGTTTAGGTTCAAAATCGTAACGTTGGAATTTTATTTCGGTGATCAATGAAAGCCTTTTAGCACTGACTTGTCAAATTTACTGAAGCTTTACAAATTGTATATGGACAATATACATGGCACAAGTACATTATTATTAAATCATTCTGCCATCAAATAAGACCTTCATTTAATTCAAAGGGAAATTGTACTGAACAATTTATTTAGCTATAATATGATGTAATATGTTATACAGTGTAATAGTTTTAGTTTGATTTTCAATAAACAATGCAAATTTAAAACATTTTGTCTTATAGCGTGTATTTTTCCTTTTATTATTTATTTTCTAACAAATAATCTAATAAATCTTATTCATTGAGTTGTCTTTTTTTTATTCTTTTACAATTTTTGTTACAGGTTTTTTTTATCGAAT
>CAHIKZ030000061.1:980000-982500 GCA_903632075.3 Acanthosepion pharaonis | reverse complement strand
TATGCGGTAGGTATAGGCTTAACTCAGAATTTTTCAGCTAAAACAGATAAAGTCGACTTGTACGCCAGGTCGACTTGTACACAGCAATTTACAGTAATTGCTTAGTGAAAGCGGATCTAGCCTTCAATAACTAATTATACTCAACTTAATTACAAGTAACGACAGATAAAGTAGTAACATTTCAATTATCGTGATCTGATTGCTCAACGGGGCGAGAGGTGTGCTTGTCGAAATATTGTGATTAGATTGCATCATTATTTTAGTCAATTAGGTTTAATTTCTTCTTCTATGTACAGCGTCCCTTCAGGACATGGGAGATCATGGCTCTCTACAACTTCCTATCCTTTGTGGCTCTTAGCAGTTTTTCTGCCTTTGCTAAGGCTCCCGCTTCACGTTTTGCCATACCTACCCGAAGAACTTGTGTATTCACACAAGCTCTTCGGGTAGGTGGCTCGCTATCTCTCTTGTCCTCATTATGCCCCGTGAGGGTTAAGTTTTCCAAGACTTCCTTCCTCATTATGTGTCCGAGGAATTCAGCTGTCTTTTCCTCATTCTGAGCATAAGTGTTCTTTTTGTTACCGTTTTCTTTAAGACATCCTCAATGCTTACTCGCTCCGTCCATGGAATTCTCACTATCCTTCTGTAGAATTATATTTCTGTTGCCTCTGATTCTGAGTTTACGTATTCATATTCTTATCATTTTCTTTAAGACTTCTTCGTTGCTTACTTGCTCCGTCCATGGAATTCTTACTATCCTTCTGTAGAACCATATTTCTGTTGCTTCAAGTTTCCTTCTCACCCGTGGGGAGATTTCCCAGCATTCATTGCCATATAAACGTATCGTTAATACAGACCAATCCAGAATTCTTTTCTTTGTTTTTAAAGGTTTTTTTACTTGTTTCCCAGCACCCCGCTGTTATCACATTTTCCATCCTCTGTTAAAACACTTCCCAGATGTTTAAACTTCTGTACTTGATTGATGTTGATTTATTCATTGAGTTAACTGTTCTTTTTCAAGTTGTTGTCTTTCTCCAGGATCGTGTACTCAGTAAACGATAGTCAAGCCGAATTTTTCAGTAGACGCCCCCACCATAATTGTCGTTGACATATACACGGATGCTTTAAATATAGGTCAAAATATAACGTTCAGAAAATTGATGGATTTGACGCTTTTTTTTAATCCACGCAAAATTATAAGAAGAAACGTGGATATCCCATGACGACAGAATTAATTTAAGTGACGGACACTGATGCCGCTTGCAATCCCTTGATTTTAAAAAAAATGCGTGATGGACGAGACAAAACGGCAAATACATCGGAAAACAGGATCTCCTTTCATTTTAAGTAAAGGTAATATGCAAAAATATAAAGAGTGGGTATCACAGGTAAAGGAGATATGCATAAAAGATAAGAGAACTAACAGGACAAAAGACATGTTCATCAACAGGTTGCATAAAATCCAAGGACAAAATGGTGATATTAGAGAAAGAAAAAAATACTTCAGCGATGGAACAAATATATTGGTGAACTCTTCCACTGCTATGGTCCGGTTCCTTGTACCACGGTGATAGTCCAAGGTAGAACCAATAAAGAACTCGAAGACAGGTATGAAATAACACAGATATATTACAAACAGGAATATATACAGAGAAGTAGAAGTGTTAGTATGAACAATCAGGTTTAGTAGAGAGAACAATGTAGTCTCGACCAGTATCACTATTCCAATGTCTTGCAGTAATTGTCTGAACGCGACACTGTTTCGGACTGCCTCTGACTCGACTCTTGACTCGACTTGAACTACTGACTCCACTTAAACTACTGATTCCTTGCTCACTCCTAAGGTTCAGTATTTATTAAGTATGGAATAGTCCATTATTATTATGGGTAAGATCCCATAACATCCACGATGAAAGAGAACAACCAGCAAAGCACGGACTGTAAATATTAAAAACTGAAGAAGCTGCTGCACTGGTCAAATTGAACAGAAACAAAGTGGCAGGGACAGGCAGAATTGTAATTGAGGTGCTATCTTAGAAGATTTCAACATAGACAAGATCACAAAAATAATAAATATTTTCAGTGCATTCCCTAAGAAACCAGGTGCAAACGAATACAAACTCCACCAGACAATCAGCCTAACGAGCCATATTAAAAAAAAAACTCATCGTCCAAATTCTGATGCCAGAGATAGGACAAGAACAGTATGGATTCGTCAAAGACACTAGAACAAGGAACTTATTTATGTTCAAAATGTTATCAGAAAGTGCAATAAAAATGCAGGGCATGAGAAACTAAAAAACAAATTGACTAGATAACTATCAACAAAAGATTCAGGAATGCAGCTGTTCACTGCAAAACCTATCCAAGTGCCGACTGCAGAAGTGACCATCAGCAAATGATGTCATCCCAAAGGAGAATGAACAAAGAAGAAAAAAATGAATGGATCACAGACAAAATTCTCAACATGATGCAAAGGAGACAGAAAACAATCCCAAGACAT